>JAOXOE010031291.1:0-12081 GCA_028565055.1 Phoeniculus purpureus
TGAGGGAGCTGGGTCTCTTGAGCTTGGAGAAAAGGAGACTGAGGGGTGACCCCATGAATGTTGATAAATATGTGAAGGATGGGTGTCAGGAGGATGGAGCCAGGCTCTGTTCAGTGGCATCTAATGAGATGACAAGGAGCAATAGGTGTAAGCTGGAACACAGGAGGTTGCACATCAATATGAGGAGGAACTTCTTCCTGGTGAGGGTGACAGAGGAGTGGAAGGGGCTGCCCAGGGGGGTTGTGGAGTCTCCTTCTCTGAAGACTTCTAAAACCCTCCTGGATATGTTACTGTGCAACTTAGTGATTCTGCTCTGGCAGGAGATCTGGTCTAGATGATCTTTTGAGGTCCTTCCAGTCTCTAATGTTCTGTGGTTCGTAGGTACTTGTCAGTTCAAAATACTAACATACTGGCAGCTTTCAAGACTGCTCTTGTGCTACTATGGTGGTGTTTGAATAGTTTCAAGCTTCCTTCTTAGTTTACCTTTAAATCTTCTATCTTCCGCCAGCAGTGTTAACCTCTTGCCTTCCCCAGCCTCTTGTTACTTGTCTCCTTGTCTAATATGCTTTTCTGATTTGATTTCAGAGCCTGCTGAGTGACAACAGGAGACAGGCTGACAGCTAATGCTTGTGTCACAGAGAAGCCCCATGATCAGAGCACAAAACCATCTTATCTGCTGCTGGAGAACACCCTGGACAAGGAAGACATACAATACCTTCTTTGTGACTTTAAATATTCATCAGGTGTGGTAATACCTGTGTGTTCTTACAGAATGTCCTGTAGTAGCAGAGAAGCTGCTGGGCACCCCATGTACAATCTCTGTGGACAGGTTCAAGGCTGCACGTCAAAATCCACAGCTTTTCTGGAAGTCAGGGGGAAATTCAGCGCTATGCAGTACTCTTCTGTAGCACCAGAGCCTGAAACACTGGTGAACAATGGGTCCAGGATTCCCCACAAATTTGAGGAAGGCACAAATCCTGCAGACTTGACAGAAAGTGATGGCTGCAGGGACTGCACAAGCAAGTATTTCCACAGCTGTTACTTAACTAAAACTAGTAGGCAGAGAGATGTCTACAACTTTCTGGAGAGGCCCAGTGGATGGAAGTGTTTTATCTATCACTTCACTGTGTAAGTACCTATGTTTTCACATGCTTTGGTGTATGAAACATCTGGAACTTAGCCAGAAATTGTTGTACTTGACCTCTTGGGCTGAAAACCTGTTGCATGAGTAGTCACACTGAAAGTAATGGCCAGTCTTGTAAAGGATCAAGCAGTGCATCAAAATATCCAGAGGAGGGCTCTTTATTTCTCATGTGGTTATTGGTCTTCAAAGATGTGCTCAGCATGTTTGTTATTCGATGGGAAATGCTGTGTGCTTACAGCAGTTTTTGCTGCTGCTGGAGGTGCTTTATGTTCTAGCTTTGGGCACTGCAGTTCTTAGTGTGTGATGTGAAAGGCTTAGTTGTCATCAGAACTCGCATCTTTTTATGTCTGTTCTACTCATGCTGAATCACAGAGCATTAGGGCTTGGAAGAGACCTCAAAAGATCATTAGTCCAATCCCCTTGCTAGAGCAGGATCCCCTAGATCCAGTTGTGCAGGAACATCTCAGGCAGGTTTTAAATGTCTCCAGAAAAGGAGACTCCACAACCTTCCTGGGCAAGCCTGTGATGAGCATGACATGGTAACCTCTTTTCAGTAAAAAGAGGGAACTGCTTGCTGTCAGATAATGTCAGTTTGTGGCTGTGTCTACCTCCCAATGAGGCCCTGTGCTGCACAGTTGCACTGGCTCAGGCTCCAGGAACCTAACACCTGAGTTTGTACTGGGTCTAACTGGCCTTATACCTTCACAAACAAGGTGGCTCGATAGTACGTTTTCCTGTCAGGTGCACTCTGGTTTTACTCACTGCAGTCTACCTGCATCTCTTTTCCATTTCTCTGGAACATACAGTGACTTCTAACTTTGGTCTCTTCAGCTGCTGTTGGCTGGGTAGCTGCATTTTTCACTTAAAAGCTGCAAGCCCAGAGCACTTGGACTAAAGTGAGAAAGCAGGACAAATGGCTACTGAGTTGGGTGACAAGGGGATGGAGAACCTGGAAGGAGAAAGCTAGACTGGTTTTTCATGGCAGCTGAGATTACTGCTGGTGATCCTGAGAGTGTAGTAATGGCATATAAAAACATGCTGTCTTGAGAATGAAGAGAGACAGACTTCAGTAAGGACAAATTAAAGTTCTAGTGGCTCTTGCCTGTATCTAGCCTTCTGATCACCACAGATGTGGAACTGTGGGACAGCTGAAAATGGTCAAAAAGATTAGAGCCACTGGGAGGGTCAAAAATGGGTAGAAGATGATGGCAGGAAGCTAGGGGAAAGAAGCAGCATGGAATTTGGTAGAAGGAACTTTCACCCATAGGCAACTGATTTGAATTTCATCCAAGTCAATACACAGCAGAAGTAGTAGTAATGACTGTGGGGAGATACAAAAGGAGCTGTTGGTCTCAGTCCAGTTCTTAGCAGACAGATGTCAGCATCTCTGCTGGAGTTAACACAGCTGGAAAGCTTGCTGGCAGCCAGTAGAGAAACCACAAGCTGGCTGAAAAAGGAGGCTAGTCCAAGGCAAGAAGGCGGCCCATGAGAGGGACTCTCAGGCTGTTTTCTCAGGGCTGCCACTTTCTTGTCATGTAACACTGTGGAAGTGAGAGCCTGCAGCTGTTCCAGGTTGCTTTGTGCTGGTTTGGCCACTTGCTAAATGAGTGTTAGGCATTGTTCTCATTTAAAGGTCAATCTTTATGAACCAGACCTTCCTAGGGGATGGGCTGAGCTGATCGATCAGGCTGTTGCTAACAGACCAGCTCGACTTCTACTTCCCTTACCTTATCTATTCAGCTTCCTCCTGCCAGCTCTGGTTGTCCTTGGATATCCTCAAATGACTGAGTCACTTCAACTTTTTAATCCAGCAAAAACCTGGCCCAACAGGAGAAAGTCTTCTGTCAGGTTTGTAGTACACTTGCAGCCTTTCAAAGTTCTGCCCACTATTGTTGTCCTAGTAGGTCATAATTGTGTGTTAAGTGTCCTATAAAATGATGTAGAATCGCTGCAGTAACACTGCAAATCATCTGGCAAGTACTGCAGACCACCTGGCTTGGTACATGAAGCATTCGACAAATGCAGTATGGCTGCTTGGAGATTGATGTGGCAAAACTCCTCCAAATAGTGACCTGGAGAGAATAAAGTCTGTTGCTTGGAGCCCTTCCCAGGGGGTGCTGCCTGCGACTATTGACTGCATGGGAAAGGACAATGTCCTTCCCACAGCATAGTTTCAGAAGAGCTGGCCCAATAGCTTAGCAGTATCAGAGTACATTAGGGATTGGAAGGGACCAATCCCCCTACCACAGCAGGATCACCTAGACCAATTTACACAGGAACATATTCAGGTGGGTTTTAAATGCCTCCAGAGAAGGAGGCTCCACAACCTCCTTGGGCAGCTCCTTCCAGTGCTCTGTCACCCTCACTGGGAAGTTCCTTCTGATATTGATGTGGAACCTCCAATGTTCCAGCTCACACCCACTGTCCCTTGTCCTATCATTACATGACACTGAGCAAAGCCTGGCTCCATCCTCCTGACACTCAGATACTGTTTTTGTTTGGCATCCAGTTGCTGCTGATGTAAAGAACATTAGGATGAAAGAATATAAGAGTCTAGTGCTTCATTTTCACGACAGTGGGGCACTTGCCTGCATGTCTTTTCTTTGAATGTAGTGGCTCTCAGTGCAATTAAATATATATTAACAAGTAATTTAGCTGATGGCTCTTCCAGTTTTTGTTTTTACCTTAATGGAGGCTCGAGCCCATTACTTATGGCTGTTTATCTCAAAGGGACCATCAAGTTCCCATTTCTGTCCCTTCTACAACTATCTCTAGAATGCAAGAAGACAACTTGTTTTTCCCAGTAATGTGACTGTACTGTGACCAACGCGAGCAGCAGCTTGAGTTCAGGGTGATGATAAGCATGTGACTCCTTTCAAGATGCTGGTTTTGACCTCGATGTCACAGCTCAGATCTGGACATGATGTGCTTCTGTAAGGGTAGTTCAGGGCTGCTTATTGTTATGATGACTTGGTTCAGGCAGTTTCTTGCCAGCACAAAAGTTACTTATTTGAACATTTTTGATGGAAACTGAACTGGAGTAGAGAATTTTGATCTCTAAGCTCAGCTACAGAGAGGGCCTAAGCTAAGATGTGGTGTCAAAATTCAGGTACCAAAAAATGAGTACCGTTAAAGGGTAGAGAATTGAGAACTGTTCAAGTCTTTAAAGTAGAATACAGCTTAGGGATTGCATGTTCAACTGGATGGAGTTGCTCTGCTGGGGCCAGTGCAGAGGGCAACAAAGGTGGTGAAGGGCCTGGAGAATAAATCTTATGAGGAGAGATTGAAAGATTGGGGCTGTTTAGTTTGAGGAAGAGGAGCTGAGGGCAAACTTCATCACTCTCTACAAATATCTGAAAGGACACTGTAGAGATGCTGCTCTCTTCTCACAGGTAGTGACAAAAGTGGAGGGAAGGGCTTCAAGCTTCAGCAAGAGAGGGTTAGACTGCACATAAGGAAGAAATTCTTCCTGGAGAGAGTGATCAGGCACTGAACTGGGCTGCCCAGGACGGTGGTTGAGTCCCCATCCCTGGATGAGTTTAAAACACACTTAGATGTAGTGTTGGGCTGTCTAATGTAGGGTTGATGGTGGGACTTGATGCTCCCAAGGGTCTTTTCCAACCTGAATTATTCTATAATTCTGTGATGGATAGCTTCAGTTGCTATTGGAGATGCACTAACATTAAACAGAACAGTTTTTAGGATTCTGCGAAGTTCCAAGATTCAGCTGTTCTAAAAATACATGGGGACAGTTATTAATTTTTAACCTCTTTTCCTAAGGAAGTGAGGTTTGTGTAACCACACTGTGAAGGTGTCTGAAGGCACTTTACCGAAGGCTTTTGAGCCAATTGGCGGGTTTCAGCTAATGTTGACAGGATGAGATGTGGGAGATTCAGTTACTTCACATTTGGTTAAAATGAGCATTTGTGTAGAGGACAGATAAGTGAGTAACTCCGGAGATAAAAGCACTTGGAGCTCAGTTACATTGTTTGGCACCACTGGTTTTTTCAGAAGAGAAGTTAGAGGTTCCTGAGGGGAAAAATTGTGGTGTCAGTGTACTTTGCTTGAGGCAGTCACCCAACCACAGGGCATGAAGCCACAGGCTATGTAAGGTTTATTTTCATTTTTTTGGAATTATTGATGACTTTTTTTCCATAATTTCTGCAAGAAATTCAATCTTCTAGAAGCTCTGTCTGGTAACAGGGGCTGTGCAATGACTGAGTATTGATGTCCCCACAGGCTGATGGGGTTTCTATAGTGACACTAGTTGTTTCTATAGAGAACAAATACTGCAGTGTGGTATTGATATGGTGCTACTGATGGCATTTGGTTATGGTTTATGTGGAAAAGCCCTGTTGTTACAGAAACCAGCAAAACATGAAGCTGTTCCTTTATGTTAATGTTAAAATTGCTTATTAACTTATGGGCTCCACCTGGTATGAAGTGCAAGGGCCTGGAGAATAAGTCTTACGAGGAAAGAGAGAGAGCTGAGGCTCTTTAGTTTGAAGAGGAGGCTGAGAGGAGACCTCATCACTCTCTACAGCTATCTGAAAGGACATTGTGGAGAGGTTGGTGCTGGTCTCTTCTCACAGGGAATTGGCAACAGAACCAGGGGGAATGGGTTCAAGCTACAACAGGGTAGCTTTAGACTTGATGTTAGGAATAAGACAGCACTGGAAGGGGCTGCAGGGGTGTTGTGGGGTCCCCTTTTCTGGAGGCATTTAAAACCTGCCCTGAAGTGTTCCTGTGCAACTGGATCTAGAGGATCCTGCTGTTTTGGGGGGTTGGACTGGATGATCTTTCGAGGTCCCTTCCAATCCTTAACAGTCTGTGATTCTGTGAAACCGGAATGTACCCAAGCGCTCTGAAGCTAACCTTTCCGTCTTGCCAAAGGCTAGTCTTGCTCTTCTGTGACCAAGAGCAATGAGAAGTAATTCTACATTTCAAATGCTTTCTATGAGGCCGCGATACTTTATCTGCAGAAAATCTGTGCTAGGAAGAGGATGCCTATTATTCACTGGGAAGGAGCGACACTCGCTGGCCAGAGTGTAGAGTGCCCCATAAAGCAAGGAAATGCAAAGACTGCTGTGAACGGCTTTACTGTTCGTTTTGGAAATGTAAAATAGACTCAACACAAATACGGGGGGAAGGCACAATTAGCTGGAACCTACAAAACTCGCAGGCGAGTGCTGTTATGTACCATAGAGAGGACAACCAGGGGAACAGGCCTGGTCAGCATGGGTTTGTGAGAGCCAAGTCCTCACTGATAAGCCTATGACAAGGTGACCTGCCCAACAGATGAAGGAAAAGCTGTGGGTGTTGTCTGCTTGGACTTCTGTATAAAGCTTTTGACACTGTTTCACACAGAATCCTAATGTTAAAGCTGGCTGCACATGGCTTGGATGAGCAGATGCTGTCCTGGATCAAACACTGGCTGTACAGCCAGGGCCACAGATTGGTGGTTCATGAAGTTAAATCTAGTTGGCAGTTGGTTGTGAGCAGTGTTCCTCAGGGCTCAGGATTAGGACCACTTGTGTTTAACATCTTTATCAATGGTTTTGATGAGGAGATAGGGTGCACTAGCAGTAAATCTGCAGATGACACCAAGGTGGATGGGAGTGTTGATTTGCTCAAGGGTAGGGAGGCTCTGCAGAGAGACTTTGACAGGCTGGATTGATGGGCTGGGGTCAATGGTCTGAGCTTCAATGAGAACAAGGGCTGGATCCTGCACTTGGGCCACAACCTCATCTAAAGCTACACATGTGGCAAAGTGTGGCTGGAAAGCTGTCTGGCCTGGAGGGGGCCTGCTCCGCAAGTGTCTGAACAGCAGCCAGCAGGGTGGCCAGTGGCATCCTAGCTTGCATTAGAAGCCGTGTGGCCAGGAGGAGTAGGGAAGCTATTGTCCCCTTGTTATCAACACTAGTTATTATCCTCATGCTGACAGTTCAGCTTGAGTCACTGAATACTGTTTTCTCTTTGCAGGTTTCTCTTGGTGCTGATTTGTTTAATATTCAGTGTACTGTCTACGATAGAGCACTATTCTGAGTTTGCCATGGGAAGCCTTTTCTGGATGGTAAGTAAACTTGTTGGGGAAGCACTCTAATTAGTTTGACTAAATCTGGGGTTGTTTTTTTTCAGGTGAAAAAGGGAGATAGCTGCTAAAAATCCTCATGCAAAACATGCTACCAGGACATGTAAACTAGTACTTTTACAGTACATTAGGGATTGGAAAGGACCTTGAAAGATCATCCAGTCCAATCCCCCTGCCACAGCAAGACCACCTAGACCAAGTCACACAGGAACATGTCTGGGTGGGATTTAAACATTTCCAGAGAAGTGAGACTCCACAACCCCCCTGGGCAGCCCCTTCCAGTGCTGTCACTCTCATTGTGAAGAAGTTCCTTCTCATATTGATGTGGAACCTCCTCAGTTCCAGCTCACATGCAGTGCCCCCTGTCCTATCATTAGATGACACTGAGAAGAGCCTGACTCCATCATCTCTCTCATTAAAGGAGGGTCATAGTTTAATAGAAATGGATATTTACTAGATCTGTAAACAATGAAGGTGCTTCATGGATTAACAGCTCTTATGTACTTGTTTTACACAAAGTATGAAGTGGTACCCTGTATCTCTTACAGTGGACAACTGGGTGCTCATCAGTGTCCTGCAGTGTGGAACAGCATGTTCTGTAGGCAGGAAAGTATTTTTAAAACACATATCTTCTAAGAACCTTGGCCAAGAACCATGCTGTTCATGCCCCTGAGTCTCGGGGGTAAGTGCCTTCTGTCAGACTACTTTTGCCATCCTATAGAACAGGAATGAAGAGCTGCTGTCACACCTCTGTCCATCAGCGATCTGGCTTTGCAGTTGGTGCTCAGTAACTGCTGTGGCTGTTGGCAGTGCACAGAGGATACCTTAAATCCTGCAACGTGGTCTTTTGCAAAAGCATAAAGACATTCTGTTGCTTACCTAGTACCCTTTTCTTGCTGTTAGGCTCTTAAGCAGTAATTTAAACAACAAATCTGCTTGCTTGGAGGGCATACTGTTTACACATTGGCCAGGGAACTGGTTTGTTATCACTGGACTGAGTGGCTAATTTAGAGATGAAAGGTACCTGAACTGCATTACCACTCCTGGGATATTAAGTCTCTTAGAAGTGTTAAATCACATCTGTAATTCTGTACATTGCTGCATAATGCATTACATAGTTTAAAGTGCTCTTTGAGGAGGTGCCAAATAGAAATACAAGTAATTTGCATGAGCATGCTAGGTAATGTTGCTCCCCTGTTCTCCCTTGTCCTCTTCACCAATTGGAAGTTAAGAACGGAGAGGAAAAAATGCAGTAAATCACGTAAACAAGAGTCCCAGGGAGCACCAAGCCTGACAGAGTTCAGGGATGGTCTGGGCAACCCTCTTTAGTCATATGTCTTGGTTTTAGGTGGCTAAAACCTCCCCTAGGAAGCTAGCTAACTCCCCTGCAAGGATCAGAGGGTTGAACTTTATCTCTGTGGGTCCCTTCCAACTTGAGATACTCTGAGGCTGTTTTGAATATACAAAAGTTGACCTTACACTTCTTGGTTTTATGTTTATAAATTCTCTTTCATGACTTTCATGATCTAGAAATGTTTCCTAGACCTGCTGGTTTTAGGAATTAAATACTTGTAGCCTCCCTCTGTTCCTTATTGTTGAAGTTTTGAAAAGGAAAAAAAAGAATATCGCACTTTTCCTTGTGATGTATTGATGGAGCGGAGCTTAACTCATCCTTTTATCTACAGATCACATTCAGGATCAGATGAGATCTCCCTTGTATATGCTGGCTGACGTGTATACAGAAAGGGAATAGATTAGGCACAATCCATTTAATTGCATCGTTCATCTCACTGACCTTACTGGTGTCAGTCACAGGAATAAACAAGATGTGCAAACTGCTTTTTAATGGAGAAAATGTTTTATCCTTAATTCTGATAGGAAATCGTTCTGGTTGTGTTCTTTGGTGCTGAATATGTGGTCCGACTGTGGTCTGCAGGCTGCAGGAGTCGATATGTTGGCTTCCAAGGAAGAATACGGTTTGCCAGGAAGCCAATATCGATTATTGGTAAGATGTAATCTTTTCCTCTTCCTTAGCCTTGCTATGATCAGACCTTGCCAGGCTCAAGAATTGGGCTGTGCAAACTGAATGGAGTTGGACAAGGGCAGGTGCAAAGTTTTGCACCTGGGTCGAGACAATCCCATGCATGACTGCAGGCTGGGGGGAGAAAGGATTGAGGACAGCCCTGAGAAGGGCTGGGGGCAGAGCAAAAATGTCTTGGGAGCTGTCAGTGTGCGCTTGCAGCCCAGAGAGCCACTGTGTCCTGGGCTGTATCAAAAGAAGGAATGACAGCCAGTCAAGGAAGGTTATTCTCACCCTCTATTATGCACTGGTGAGACCCCACCTGGAGTTCTGTGTCCAGTTCTGGACTCCCCAACATTAGAAGGACACAGAGCACCTGGAATGGGTCCAGAACAGAGCAACTCAGATGATCTGAGGGCTGGAGCATGTCCCCTATGAGGACAGGCTGAGCAAGTTGAGGTTGTTCAACCTGGAGGAGGCTCCCAGGTGACTTAGCAGCTTTCTAATAGCTGGAGGGGGCTACAAGAAAGCTGGGGAAAGGCTTTTGGCATGGGTGGTAGCAAGAGGTCATGGGGAAGGGGTTCCAGGCTTGAAGAGGAAAGGCTGAACTTGGCCATGAGGAGTGAATTCTTTGCTGTGAAGGTGGTGAGATGCTGGCACAAGTTGCCCAAAGCAATTGTGGCTGCCCTGTCCCTGGCAGTGTTGAAGGTCAGGTTGTCTGGGCCCCTGAGGAACCTGATCTAGTGAACCACAGAACATTAGGGATTGAAAGGAACCTCAAAAGATCTAGTCCAATCCCCCTGCCACAGCAGGATCACCTAGACCAAGTCACACAGGTGTGTGTCAAGACAGGCTTTAAATGTCTCCAGAGAAGGAGACAACTCCCCTGGGCAGCCCCTTCCAGTGCTCTGTCACCCTCACTGGGAAGAAGTTCCTTCTTCTATTTATGTGGAACCTCCTATATTCCAGCTCACACCCACTGCCCTTGTCATCTCATTAGATGCCCCTGAGCAAAGCTTGGCTTGATCCTTCTGACACCCACCCTTCATGTACTTATCAACATTAATGAGGTCACCCTTCAGTCTCCTTTTCTCCAAGCTCAAGAGACCCAGCTCCCTCAGCCTTTCGTCATCAGGGAGGTGTTCTAATCCCTTCATTACATTAACTTACTGCTCACCCAATTTCACCTAATGATTTCTTTTTCTAAAGTGCTTTTCTCAGTCCCTGTGTGTTGCATGTTTCAGTGTTGGGAGCTAACATTTCATACATTCTTTCTTATTTTCTTTTAACAGATCTAATTGTGGTGGTAGCCTCAATTATTGTTCTGAGCATAGGATCCAATGGACAGGTGTTTGCTGCCTCTGCTATACGGTATGTTCTTCCAGTGGCTGCAGCTCCTCTCACCACCACAAAAGGTGTTAGATGTCTGATTTCCTAACTTCTGAATTAGGTGTTTATGCCATTTTCTTCATATGGGGAAAATTGTTATGCTGAAACACTGGAGGAGTCCAGTGTCAAGTTTTGGGCACCTCAGGACAAGGGAGATATTGAGGTGCTGAGGGGAGGGCAATGGAGCTGGGGAAGGGCCTGGAGAGTAGATCTGATGAGGAGAGATTGAGAGAGTTGGGGTTGTTTAGTTTGAGGAAGAGGAGGCTGAAGGGAGACCTCATCGTTCCCTACAGGTATCTGAAAGGACACTGTAGAGATGTTGGTGCTGGTCTGTTCTCACAGCTAATTAGCAACAGAACCAGAGGGAAGGGCTTCAAGCTTCAACAGGGGAGGTTTGGATTGGAGATCAGGAAGAAACTCTTTCCAGAGAGAGTGGTCAGGCACTGGACTGGGCTGCCTAGGATGGTGGTTGAGTCCCATGCCTGGATGAGTTTAAAAGACACTTGGATGTAGTGTTGGGGAATCTCATTTAAGGGTGAACTTAAAAGTAGGGTTGATAGTTGGGTTTGATCCCAAGGATCTTTTTGCAACTAGAGTGATTCTGTCAATCTTGCTGTGGCAGGGGTCTTGATGGGAAAAGACCCAAAAGTGTTTTCCAACCTGAATGATTCTGTGTTTAAGAGAAGGGTAGATGTTGCATTGTGGGACAGGGTTTAGTGGTGCTGATAGGGCTGGGAAAAGGTTGGAGTTGATCTTGAAGGTCTCTTCCAGCCAAAACTGTTCTATTGTGGTGTTGTGCTTAGTCCCCACTTGGGAAATGAGAGTACAGGATCAAAGTGCATAAAGAATGGGAGGGAATACTGAAGCCAAGAGGAAAAACCTTAAGAAACATTATGTCCTGTGTAAAACTTCAAAAAGCTCTCTTTCTGAGACAAAAGAGCATTTAATAAGTAATCCAGACAGCATTTTAACTCAGTACATACTGAGTGTGAGTAATGACTTTGTTTAAAGTAATTATCCTTTAGTGGATTTGTTTGGCACAAGAAACTCATACCATAGATGAACTAGAAACATTTGCTGTCTACAGTGCTTGTTCAGCTTAATGTCAAGTACTGCATGTTTGTTTTGGGAAGTAAAGTGAGTAAACAGACGGAAAAAAATTGATAAGCAGAGTAGCTGTACTTCCCACTCCTAAATAAACTTGCAAGGTGTGCTGAGTGTTCTTTCACAAACAGTCTGTTCACTGTGAAGTCTAATCCCCCTGCCACAGCAGAATCGCCTAGATCAAGTCGCACAGGAATATGTCCAGGCAGGTTTTAAACCTCTCCAGAGAAGGAGACTCCACAACCCCCCTGAGCATCCCCTTCCAGTGCTCTGTCACCCTCACCGGGAAGAAGTTCCTTCTCATATTGATGTGGAACCTCCTCTGTTCCAGCT
>JAOXOE010031292.1:0-12079 GCA_028565055.1 Phoeniculus purpureus
GGAGTCTCCTTCTCTGGAGACATTTAAAACCTGCCTGGACATGTTCCTGTGTGACTTGGTCTAGGTGATCCTGCTGTCGCAGAGGGATTGGACTAGATGATCTTTCGAGACCCCTTCCAATCCCTAATGTTCTGTGATTCTGTGAATTTGTTTGTTGGTTTGGGCTAAATCAGTCCTTTTTCTTTTCCAGGGAAAAGATCTTTATCTGGGTAAATTACAGTCTTTGAAGCTTTACCATCATTTTCTTATTTCCTTTCAAAGGTAAGCAAACACAAAGCACTCACCCATCTCTAATCCACTCTAGAATCATAGAATCATTAGGGATCAGGAGGACCTTGAACTCTTTGAATCAGCTCTAAACTGCCACTCAGTGGCTCTAAATGAAATTAGCGATTTAAAAATACCTTTACAATTCCTATACATGGCTCTAAAAATCAGAAAAACTCCTCAAAAATCCCACAAAACTCCTCAAAAAGAGTGATAGGGTCGGTCCTCTGAACTGCACTAACATCATACTGAACATAACTCCCCTAAGCAGCTTTTGTGTTCATCTGATCTTATCTAGAACTCCTCGGTACTGATCCGAACATCACTGAATTTCCTTGAGGCCTTTTAAACTCCCCTAAGGACCTCTGAAACTAACTGAATATGCTTTTAGGTGCTCTAAACCCCTCTAAAATGTGACCACACAGCTGCAGAACACCTCTGATGACCTTTTTTCATTGTCTAAATCACTCTAGGGTGCTGCTAAACCAGTCTGGCTCCAGAACACTCCCAAAACACATCTCTAAACCCCATCAAAACAGCTCTACAACAATTCTTGACAGCTATAAACAGCGAGGAGCTATAAACTCCTCTAAACCCGCCACTTTACCTCTCTGAAAATCCTCTAAGCGACATGTAAATGCCTCTAAATACAGCTGAAATGCCTCTAAACCTACTGCACAGCTCCAAACTTCCTCAGCGTCTCCCAAGTCTTTGCCAGCCGCTTGGATCCTCCCCGAATCCTTCCGGGGCTGGGGCGGAGCATGGAGGGGAGCGGCGGGGGTAGGAATGTGGGGGGATTGTGACCGAAATGAACTGCCTTGCAAAATCCACTTCTGCTGAGCTTTGCCCGTGCGGTTTTGCTTTTAGCAGAAGTGCTGAAATAGAGCTGGAGATCATTGTTATCTCCCTCTTTCCTAAACAGCTCAATGACACCCGGTAAGAAGCTGCAGGGTCTTGTAGCTGCTACCATCACTCCGATGACTCCGGATGGGTGAGTTGTCAGAAGTCGCACTGGTTACTGCTAGCTCGGATGCCCGCTTTCTTTCTTTCTTACTCGGAACTGATCACTTTAGGTGTGGGGTTTTTTTTTAACCCATCAGATCTCTGACGGTATGGGGGAACTACCGGCTCGGTTCCACAAACACTAGAGGGGGTTCTTTTTGCCTCTGCCTCCTCCTGTTGCTCAGCAAGTGCTGTAGGTCTGAGTTTTGAGAGTTTGGATTAGTCTCCCATCTCTTTTTCTGGTGTTCTTGTCGGTGCAGATGAAATCACTTCAAGGTTATGTGTGTAGAGTATTGCAGTATTTCCACATTTGTTACAGAAAACAATTTTCCTGGTTAAAAAGAGCTGAAAAGATAGAAAACAACTGTGAGAATGTCCTCTCAGACTTTCTTCTAGCCTAGCTAACTCGTGCACACATTCAGGTGTGTGCCTGTGCGTGGAATTAGGCTAGACCCAAAGAAAAGGCTGTGAAGTCTGCATGGCTCTGAAAATAACATCCCATTCAAAGCTGACAAGTTGAAACGCAGCCTTCCTCAAGCGCTCATGGCAAACAGATGTCCTTCCTGCTGCCTCTTGATGTTGCAAGACATAGTTGTTGGAGTCAGCAAAGGGCTGAGAGCTGCTCTGGCAGAGGATTTTTTGAGATATGTTGGTGTTTCAGAGGGGGATGGCAGAGATTTGCTAGTTTGGTTCTCTGATATGTTCTCTGAGTGAGCCTTTACTTTTGGAACGTGGAGTTATCATACACAGATAAACACAATAAGTTAGTCCTGCAAAGAAGATAAACCTAGACTTCTATTTCCTGTGCTTGCTGGGGGAATCTGTTCTCATCTTTTAATGACAGAGGGAGGTCAAAGTCACATCCAGCAGATGCCAGAAGTTACAAGTGTAGTTTAACTATTTACCAGCATTTGCACAAATAACTTTGTGCTCTCCAAGAGCTCCAGTTTCCCTCAGCAGTCAAAAAGGTTTGAGTGCCTCTTGTTCTCTCATATCTTCCCAAACTAGCCTCTTGCTGTGATGATCCTACAGTAATTAACAATGGAGATAGAAGGTTGGGATTGAACTTCCTGTCAGGAGAAACTGACGAAAGAATTCGGAACTGAACTGTTACCTCAGATATTGAGGGGGTCTGTTAGGCTTTGAAAGTTGAGCAGAATGTGCAAGTTGAAATTGTGTGTTTTGTGTGGGAAAGCTTCAAGTTTGTGTTTAAAAAGTTGAAAGTGTCTGCTCTTCCACTGTCCCATCTTCTTATCCCTTGGTGACTTCTGCATTTTTGTTTGCTCTTCATCTTGTCTGTCTGGAGCTGTGCTCACTTTGCCACTGAGACAAAATATCTTCTGAAGAAAATTTACATGTGGGAGGAACTGTCAAGGTCTACTAATTTGTCTGTGTTCAACTGGAGAGACTGGGGGAATTCTGAACTTCAAAGATTTATGGGGTCAAGACTGAAGTCAGATGACTGGCATGATTTCAGAGAGAAGCAGGAACCACCTACAAAAGGATGTTTTGGATGTTTTTATCTCAGTACAGTGTAGAAGCCATGTGACCAAACGCTGTGTGCCTGTGTCCATGTCTTGTGTGGGGTTTCTTTGGATGTGTGGTGGGGGGAGTAAATTAAAATCACAGAATCACAGTATGTTAGAGATTGGAAGGGACCTTGAAAGATCATCCAGTCCAATCCCCCTGAGCAGGATCCCTTAGATCAAGTTGCACAGGAACGTGTCCAGGCAGGTTTTAAACATCCCCAGAGAAAGAGACTCCACAACCTCACTGGGCTGTCCAGTGCTCAGTCACCCTCACTGGGAAGAAGTTTCTTCTCACATTGATGCAGAGCTTCCTGCGTTCCATCTTGGTGCCTTTCTTCTCCAAACTGAGTCAGTTGTTTCATTGCCTGCAGATTTGTAAGTGGTTTGTTAAACCCTCCCTTTATGTCTGACACTAAGTTCTTTGACCCACAACGTTAATGGCAACCCAGGTCGGATGCACGGGGATGCAGATAAGGACCCACTACAAAACAGGGTCATACTTTGGGGTAATTTGCAGGTTTTCAAAAGTACACGTCTTCTTTTTCATTTGTTTTCTAAATCTATGTGTAAGATACCTGTGGGTAGAAATTTATGGCTGGCAAAGGGTCGTAAGGTTGTTGTGGCTCCTTTCATTTCAGACAGATTAACCTGCCGGTGATTCATCAGTACGTGGATTATCTGGTAAGCGAGCAGAACGTGAAGAACGTCTTTGGTAAGTGGGTTGTGGATCAAAGCTGTGTTGCACCCCTTTTGCCTGGATGGCAATCCTGTGCTGTCTTGCCTGATAAAAGAGGGAGGGACTGTGGATGTGGGATCATCGTAAGCATTTATATTCATCAATGGGGAGAGCAACAGCTGATTCTGCCTCTTTCCTCCCACCACTTCTGATCCTGAAACACCCAGATTCTGCCCAACACAAGTGATTAACATGCCATGCAGATGATGGCGTGGATCACTGCCCCCTTCAAATGACTTGGGGGGAAAATATTTCTGTTTAATATCAGCAAAAGTGTCAGTTGTTGTCTTCAGTAAAACCAGTGCGTCATCAGCCAGGCCTCGGCATGTGTGTTGTGTTGTGTTCAAACAGTGAATGGCACAACAGGAGAAGGACTGTCCCTTAGCATTGAGGAGAGGAAGCAGCTGGCGGAAGAATGGGTGCGCCGAGGAAAAGACAAGTGAGTGGCTGAACTTGAACAGGGCTGTTATTCCAGATCTGGTGTTAGGCTGTGGGGGTGCCTCATTGCAAAGCCACATCTGCCGATGGCTTGGGGCTTTTTTAGGGGCAAAAAAGGTTTGGGGATAGAAAGGGCTGTGCCCTTGGCTTATTCTAGAGGAGGAATGAGAAGCAAAGAGCAATCTGCCTATTTAGGCCTTGTCAGCGTTTCTGAAACCCTGAATATAATAACTTTTTCTGTGGAGGAGGGTGAGATGTACAGCATTTCAGTGTTTCTCTAAAGGTAAAGAGTCAGTGGCTGAAGAATGAGCTCAGCCCTGTTTGTCTTCTCCCTCAGCTCAGCATGGTTTGAAATCCCTTTTAGGTTTGATCTAGCTCAGAAATTCTTGCTGTCTGGCTTGCTGTGATTGCTTTTGGCAACCAGTAGTTTTCACCATCACTGAAACCTCCCCAAACCTTCTGAATCTGTTCTTGTGCAGACTGGATCATGTGATCATCCATGTGGGAGCACTGAGCCTGGCAGAGTCCCAAGAGCTGGTGTGTATGTGATGTGATTCCTTTCCGCAGCATGTGTAGTACACAGGGACGTTCAGATGTTTTCCGTTTTCTCTCGTTCATAGGCGAGACACGCAGCAGCCATAGGTGCTGATGCTATTGCGGTCATTGCCCCCTGCTTCTTCAAACCCACAAACAAAGGTGAGGAGATGCAATGGACAGGTCTGCGGAGACCCAGCCCTTTTAGCACAGATGCAGGACCGAATGCCACCCTCTCTCTTTGGAAAGTGTTGTGGTGATGCCCTTTGCAAACCTATCACAGTTCCTGCTGCACAGAAGCAAAATCTAGAAGAGTTTTTGTGGAAGTGGGAAATACTAATTTCTTATTAGGGTCCCCTAATAAGAGGTGGGAAGGGTGTCTTTTGGGATTAATTTTGTTAGCCTTTTGTAAAAACCAGAGTTGCTCATGGGAAGAGTAGTTAACTCGTCTTCTGAATGAGTAGTCTGGAGTTGACACCTGGTCTGTGCAGTTCCCATGCTGACCAACTGCTGGTAGACATGTGTCTCTTGTTACTGAGTCAACCGTGTTTGGTTCTGTGCACCTAGAACCACCTCAGAACTGTTAAACTTTTTTTTTAAGTGTTTTGCTTTTAGTGTGAGAACATAATATGAAACAACCGCCTGAAGTGGAGGTTTGTAAAAGAACTGTTCAGTGTTGTGTGAATTGATTGAGGTGAAAATGTTGGTATGAAAGCATCAGAAGAAGCAGGAGTGGATTGCCAGAAGGGCTGGTATTGATAAGCCAAAGGTAAAACCAGTGGTGGTCAAACTGGTTTCACCAGTACAGCCATGGAACAGTACCCCAGGGAGGTGAATGTGAACTTGGCTCCCTTGTCCCCTTTGAGACCACATTTTGTTTTTTGTGCTGTATGAAGGTTTTTGCACAACTGACTGTGTAGAATACGTGAGCTGTTGATGGCCTTTCCACCTCACAGAGACTCCTCTTACAGGGCTCCCTCCTTGTTTTCTTCCAGATGAGCTGGTTGCTTTCTTACAGAAGGTGGCGTCTGAAGCCCCTGCGGTTCCATTTTATTACTATCACATTCCTTCTTTGACTGGCGTGAAGAGTAAGTACTGCTTTGTTAGCCCTTCCCCAGCCCATGGGCTGATAGCAACCCAGTAATCCAGGTGCTGCCATGAATAGTCTGCCAGCCTGAGGCAAGTGTTAATGGCTTCTTCTCTTCTCCGGGGTTTTCCTCTTCTGCTCCAGGAAAAGAAATGGTTTAGAGGGCAGAAAGATGGCTTTTGGGTAACTCTGGGAATTAATCACAACAGAGTTGTATTACTGGATGTTCCAGAGCTCTCTAGTCAACTAGGCTTAGGCCAAAAGCAAACAGCATGTAAAACTGCAAGTTGTTCTTCTTGAGGACAACTCTCAAAGAGCAGGGGTGTTTTCCTTCATGTGAGACTGCTCTTCTACGCAGTTCGTGTTGAACAGTTGCTGGATGGAATAAAAGAGCGGATCCCCACCTTCCAGGGCGTGAAGTTCAGCGACACAGACCTTTTAGACCTTGCACAGTGCATAAACAAGCATGACAGAGAGGAGTTTGCATTTCTTTACGGGGTGGATGAGGTAAGAGGCTCCTCTTAGAAATTATGTCTTCTGTGACATTCTCTTGCATAAGCCCTGGGGGAAAATGTAACCCTGGATTTTCAAGGTCAGGTTGTTTTGCTGCTCCCTCCCCTCAATACAGTTGTTTTCTCTTTGCTTTGTTACATGGTGTAAAATTCTCTTCTTCTTCCTCTCACTCCAAACTAGCAACTGCTGAGTGCACTGGCAGTAGGGGCAAGTGGAGCAGTTGGAAGGTCAGTATGGCTTGGAATCCCTCCCCTCAGCACACTTGCTCTGTTGTTGTATCTTCCACTACCTAGATGGTATTTCTCTGTCTTCTGCTGCCACCGTGGAGGACTTTGTGGTGTAGGCTGTATGGACAAGCCAGCTCCAGTACCAGCAATGGAACAATCATATGTTCATTTGGGTGGTGATTACTGCCATCTCTAAGGTGACACAGAGCTTCCTCATAGTGGCTTTTTGAAGTAGGCAATCATTTTTGTCTTCCTTAGATGGGAACCAAAACCCACAGAGGTTAAAGTCGTTAGTTCACATGAGAAGCCTGGGAGGAGAAGGGCTCTGCCCAGTTTAATTTCTGTCTTTTGCCTTGTACCAGACCGGACAAATTACTGTGTGATACCCATGTTCTCAAGTACATGATCTATTAAATGGCCAAGAAACTGGCATATGAGGTGTTTGGCTTCCTCTATTGGCTAACTGTATGTCTTTTTAACTTTGTGAAGTAGTTTCATTTTGAAAGAAACAGGAAGAGAAATCTGCTCTCTGAACTCCATAGGGCTCAGCATACTTCAGCGCTTAGCAGGCTCCATTGCGTGAAACTGTTAGAGCAGTGTCAACAGTGAAAGCCTGTGGCTACTGCTTTTGTTTCAGTGGTTTGAAGCTTCTCCTCTGTGTTTACTGATTTCGTTTTTGGTTTGGGTGTTTTTTTTCTGGCAGTACTTACAACTACTTGGGCCGACAAACCAATCGGATGTTGCAAGCCTTTGCCAAGCCAGACCTTGCATTAGCACGGAAGTACCAGGTACCGTCACCATCCCAGCTGGGAGATTAGAACAGCTCTGGATGCTTTCGCATCTTAAAATCTGAGGGAGTCACTAAACTACTGTCCATTTTTTTAGTTTCTCACCGGGGAATTTCTCAGCTTTGTCATCACACTAGGTAAGTCCTACACAGCCTGTTTGCCTTGTTATGTCTGCAAAAGCAGATCTTGTGTTCCAGAAACTGTCCTGTTGCCTCAGCCTCGGAACTCGACAAAGAGAGCTGACCAAGCATCCTGACACTCTCACTTCCTTCCTTCCTTCCCTCTATGAAATCACACAGCTTCAAAACTCTGGCTCTGTGATTTAGCCTTTGACTTATCGTGGCCCTTCGGCGGGTCGGTTGTTTTTTGTGCTGTCTCCCAAAGCCAAGGCATTTCACATTTGAAATATCTTAGAAGAAAACCAAAGTATTTCCATGAGGAAGGGCTTCCTAACATCCATCCAAACCCTCCCCTGGGGCAGCTTCAGGCTCTGCCCTCTTGTCCTGTTGCTAGTTGCCTGGGAGAAGAGCCTGACCCCCACCTGACTACAACTTCCCTTCAGGTAGTTGTAGAGAGGGATAAGGTCCCCCCTGAGTCTCCTCCAGGCTAAACACTCCCAGCTCCCTCAGCCTCTCCTCACCAGGCTTTCCCTCCAATCCCTTCCCCAGCCTCGTTGCTCCACTCCAGCCCCTCAATCTCTTTCTTGAAGTGAGGGGCCCAGCACTGCCTCCAGTACACGAGGGGAGGCCTCCCCAGTGCCCAGTACAGGAGGAGAGCGACATCTCTAGTCCTGCTGGCCACACTATTGCTGATAAGCCAGGATGCCACTGAACCTTTGTGCCATCTGAGTACCCTGTTGGCTCCTGTTCAGCTGGTTGTCAACCAGCACTGCCAGGTCCCTCTCTGCAAGCCCAAATAAATCTTGCTGAGCTCTAGCGCTTGGTTGTGTTTCTTGGTTAAAAGTCAGAGGAAACACGTAATTATTAGGTCTTACAGATAAAGAGGCAAACCTATTCCAGAGGTGTGTGAAGAGACTTAAGCCATGGACAGAGGGGCCTCCCGAAGTGCTGGAAGCCTGGTTTGTATTGGATGACGCGGCAGCTCTCTGCTGGTGGTCGTTTTGGACACCAGCACAGACCTGGCTTTCAGCGAAGTGACGTGTAGACATGCTGGTTTTGCTTTTGTCTACCCAGGTTTCGGTGTTGCACAGACTAAAGCTGTGATGACTTTTGTTTCTGGCATTCCCATGGGACCTCCACGGCTTCCCCTTGTTGAAGCCTCTGAGGAGTTCATCAGCAAGGCCAAAGCCAAACTGGAGAGCATTGTGTGGCCTGATGACCACTGACTTTACTTCCATGTCCACCTAGAAGTGGAAACTCCTTTTCTGGGGCCTTCATTGTCCTGTAGCATGTTTGCCATGTGCTGGGTTGAGGTTTGTTTGAGGGAATCATCAATGTGCCATCTTTTTGTGGAACTTCTCATTGCTTCCTTGCAGCTTTGGACGTTCCAGGACTAGCTGGTACCTTGTATTTAAAAAAAAAAAGTCGGTTTTCCCCAGTTAGAGGGCACCAACTCCTTTTGACTAGTCTCTGCCCTCCTTCCAGGTAGATTTCTGTTTTGTCCTCCCTTCATGAGCATTACTGTGTGTGTCAACAGTGGCCTGTCACCGTCTGGCTGCTAAGACTGGTATTTTACAGTTGGACACAAAATCTCTGACTATGTAAATAATAGCCAGGGGTGTTTTTTCCTGACCTCATCATACACCTTCACGTAATGCAAAAATGGAGCTGCTTCTCACCTCTCTTGCAATGCAGAACACATGTGCGGTCACATTAAAAAGAGATCTTTCGTGTCCTGGACTTCACAACTCTCCACCAGTTTCAGCTTTTATTCTTTGATAGTTCATGTAGCTGACAAACATGAATGAGGTCCTGTGCTCTCTGCTGGTAGCCCCTGACACAGCTTCTGCCTAGGATAGAGGGGAGAGGGATAAACGTGGAGGTGTTTTGCTAACTTTTCATAACAAAAAGATTTACTGACTTCTCACTATGTAATGACTGAAACAGAAATAAACTATAATGAAGGATTTATTCTTTTGTCCCCTGGAATTTGTAAAGGATTTAGGGAAGCTCATCTTTGTCAAGGTAAGGGAAAAGTCCCTGTCCCTGGAGGCCCATGGTGTGAGGGAACTGGATTGGTGCTGGTTAATGATTAGGTTTGGTCACCTTAAAGGTTTCTTCCAACTGAAGAGAGTCTGTGATTCTGTAAATACACCAAATGCCAGCTGGATCTGCTCTGTGCCAAGCAAGTGCTTTCTGAAAAGTCCCTGTGTGTGTTGGGCTTTGGGTCTCTTGCTCCAAGAAGGACATCGAGGGGCTGGAACGTGTCTGGAGATGGGCAGTGGAGCTGGGGAAGGGGCTGGACGCAAAGGACAGGGTCTGGAGAAATAAGGAGCAGCTGTGGGGTTTAGTCTTTTCAAGTACCAAGTGACATGATCCTGGCTAGCAGCTAAAACAAAGGTCAGAGCCCCACATTTCTGGTGCCAGTTGAGAGGCCTCCTAGAGACAGTGAAGACCAGTGCCAGCAATCAGGGCTGGCCTCTTCCTGGGGAGCTAGCCCTAAATATGTTGACTCTCAGAGACAAGTCCCAGTGAAAGCCATTCCATCCCGTTATGAACATGGTTCTGGCTGGCAGAATATCTTGAGTGTGCTGTAACGTCATGAGTCTCGAATGTGACTGCCAGGTCATCAGTTACACACAGTATCACAGTAGACCAGGTTGGAAGAAACCCCAAGGACCATTGAGCCCAACCCATTAAATTAAAGAAATCCAGTTTAAATGAGCTGGCCCAGCATCCTGTCAAGCTGGGCCTTAAAACTGTCTGAAGTTGCGGAACCATCCACTTCCCTGGGAAGACCATTCCAGTGTCTGATTGCTCTCACAGTGAAAAATTTTCCTCTGGAGTCCAATGGGAATATCCCCAGGAGCAACCTGTATTTGTCACCGCTTGTCTTTTCTATGAGATTCCTTGTGAAAAGGGAGTCGCTGACTTCTTGGCAGCCACCCTTTATGTCCTGGTAATAAGGTCCCCCTTAAGCCTTTTCTTCTCAAGGCTGAACAAACCCAGATCTCTTAGCCTTGCCTCGCCTCATATGGCAGGGCTTGTAGCCCTCTGATCATCCTCGTGATCCTTCTCTGGACCTTCTGCAGCCTGTCCACATCATTTTTGTCTAGCAGGGACCAGGATTCTCGGTAGTGCTGGGTAGAGTGGGACAGCAACTTCTTTATCTCTGCTGGTGATGTCCTTGTTACTGCAGCCCAGCACCCCGCTGGCTTTCTTGGCCACTGCAGCACCCTGTTCACTCATGTGGAGCCTGCTGTCCACCAAGAGCCCCAGGTCTGCTCTCCAGCAAGGTGGATCCCAGTCTGAGCTGCACTCATGAGTTGTGTATTCCCAGGTGCAAGACCTTAACATTTGTCCCCATTGGACTTTAGAAGGTGTAAAACAGATTTGAAATAACATAGACTAAATGTAGATGCATGATTAGAAAATATTATACCTCTAGACGCTGGAAGCGTAACTCTGAGACCTTGGAGGAGACAGTTAGAGGTATAAGACATGAGCAGTAAATCTTAGGCATTTAAGGATAGATGAGGAAGAGGATGTTGTAAACACGGACTGTGATTTAGGGCTAAGAGTAGACCCAGGTGAGTAGTTTAGATAGTAGGCTGAAGTGAATTATTTTGTTTGCTCTTGAAGGCCATTGTGCTAATTGCCTGTAGTGAAAAAACAGAACTCACCAAGCATATAACTTTCACATATGGTAAGACAAAGATGATAGGCTGTTGAAGAACATTGTAAGGTATGTGAACCCAGTTATTTTGTAGAATAAACGTCTTCTGACTAATGACTTCTGGTATTTGAGCACTGTCAGTCGCACCCACCTCAAACGTAATCGCGGCAAGAAGGTTCCTGCCAGCCCGCTCCTCCAGTGTGTCCAAGTCTTCTGAAGGGTGGCCCTCCCTCCCTCTCTCCCTTCTGGGATGTCAACTTCTCCACTCATTTTGGTGTAATCTGCAAACTTTGTCAGGGTGCTCTTGATCCCTCCATCCAGACATTTATGAAGAGATTTAGGAGTGTTAGGCCTGATACTGATCCCTGGTGGGGGGAACCCAGCTTGTAACTGGTTGCCAGTTAGAGAAGGAACTGTTTATTACCACCCTCTGGGTACAGCCTGTCAGCCCGTTCCCCGTCTCTCCGGGAGTATAAAACGGGCAGATGCGAGACGATCAATACAATCAAGCGAATGCCATTTATTAAGCATCAGACTGTCCCTTTTATACACAGCTGGGTGGTCCATGCGATACAAGTGCATTGCTGATTGGTACAACACATCCATCCATATGTCTTAAAAGCTACTGCTGTTGGTTAAGTACATCTGTCCCATCAATGAGTTAGTTTTCATTCCACAACCTGTTGTTTTCCTTCTATGTGCCAGCTCTTTCACAGACCTGCACGTCTCTGACCTTGAGAAACTCTCTGAGCAGGCTTCAAAGCCCTTAGCTCAGACTACGGCTAAGTTCACACAGCTGGGATTGCTCACGTGTCCATTCTCTATAAAAGATATCCCTACACCCACCCACTGCACAGCTCACTGTGTCAGATTCTCAAGGAGAATCACAAAATCACTCTGGTTGGAAAAGACCCCTGGTATCATCGAGTCCAACCATCTACCCTACCTTACAAGTTCCCCTGTAAACCACATCCCTCAACACCTCATCCAAATGATCTTTAAACACATCCAAGGATGGCGACTCAACCACCTCCCTGAGAAGACCATTCTAGTGCTTGACCACCCTTCCTGTGAAAAAAATTTTCCAGTCTAAACCTACCCTGTTGTAACTTGAACCCATTCCCTCTTGTTCTATCACTAATTGCTTGTGAGAAGAGACCAGC
>JAOXOE010031293.1:0-12079 GCA_028565055.1 Phoeniculus purpureus
CAGAGGAGCAACGAGGCTGCGGAAGGGACTGGAGGGAAAGTCTGATGAGGAGAGGCTGAGGGAGCTGGGGGTGTTTAGCCTGAAGAAGAGGAGACTCAAGAGGGACCTTCTCCCTCTCTGCAGCTCCCTGAAGGGAGGTTGCAGTCAGGTGGGAGTTGGGCTCTTCTCTCAGGCAACTAGTGACAGAACAAGAGGGCAGAGCCTGAAGCTGCCAGGGGAGGATTAGGTTGGATGTTAGGACTCACTTCCTCATGTAAAGGGTGATCATACACTGGAATGGGCTGCCCAGGAAGGTGGTGGAGTTGCCATCCCTGGAGGTGCTTAAGAAAAGACTGTCTGTGGCCCTTAGTGCCCTGGTCTAGGTGATTGTGGTGATGTTAGGTCCTGGGCTGGGCTTGGTGATCTTGGAGGTCTTTTCCACCCTCAGTGATTCTGCGATTAGTGCCGTTTGTAACTTAGCTTTCACGCCTCGTCTTTGCCTTGCCTGAAATGCTGTTTTGTACTGCAGAAAGGTACTTGTTAGCTGAGCAGGTGTCCTTGAAGACACACTGCGGCTAGTCGTGCTCACTGCTGCACATCCCATCTTATGTCCAAGGCTAATTTCAGTCCCTGTAGCCAGCTAGCTTCAGGAAATAAGTTGTAGAACTTTAATAAGCAAAAGCAACTTACCCCTGGTGTATTCCCACGTGCATCGGTAATGAGGACGTGTCATTCATGCGGGCTTCTTCTTCGCCCTTCACAAGTGAACCTGCTCAGCACAGCTAGAGCTGGGTGTGTGGGAGCACCTGAGCTGGTTAAGTAAAGCTGACAGGTCTGAGGTGTCCTCCTGCACGTGCTCAGCATTCCCTGCAGTCCTCTGGTGTGAAGGAACATGACCTGATCCTGAGGTTGGCTGTCCCAGGCTGTTGTCGTCTGCAGCTCTGACTTTATTTTGTTTTGCTTCCTGCAGGCCAGCCAGCTGGGAGTGTACCGAGCCTTTGTGGATAACTATGAAGTTGCTATGGAGACAGCAGAGAAATGCTGCCAAGCCAATGCTCAGTTCGCTGAAATCTCTGAGGTAATGTCACGGTGTTCGGATACACGAGCCGTCGGGGTCTGACTAATGCCTTGCAGCCTCACTCCTGTCTGTCCTCCAAGTCTCTCTGCAGCCCTGCCTGTGGAGGGGCTGTGAGCTCCCATTAACTCACTGCTTCAGCTTATATCCGTACAGCAATTTGTACTTGGGTCACATGGACAGCCTTATAGAGTCTCCTAAGCACTGGCATTGCCTTGAACTTCACAGTGGTGTGCAGCTCTCATGCATTTCTTAGAAGAGACAGATGTGTTTGAGTTTGTCAGGTATTTCTCTTGCTGGTGATACCGTTGGCTGTGATGTGAAAAGCCATCCTTCGTGGCCCGCACCGTGGCTGCCAGCAGAAGTGCACCTCTCTGCGCCAGTGCAGCCATAATCTATCACTTTTCATTGGGCTGCTCTGATTTCCTCTGGTTCAGAGGAGTCATCCGTTGTATCAAATAACTTTGAATGCTTTTGGACACTTCCTGGGCCACCAGCTTTGCCTGCAGTGCACTGACCCTTTGTAGGGCAGTTACTGTGTCGTAAAGAACTCAGTTGCCTTAGTTGCATGGCCTTAAAACAAGGAGATGGATATCAGAGCTGAATAATGTTAGGGCTGCTCACTGCTCTGAAAACACTCCCAAGCACATTCAGTATAGCTTGTCCTTCCAGTTTTTTGTGATAAAGAGGTAAAATAAAAAGTTCCCCCTTTGAAACGAGACAGCAGGGCTTGCCCTTTGGGACCTGCTGTACTACTCATCGGAGTGCAAATGTCATCTAATCCCTCCTTTCCTGATGATTCCCATCAGGTTCTTGACCACTTTTGTGCTCTAGTGGTGTCATCTCATTAGTAAAGTGGCTTCCCCTGTGCTTACTCTTCCTTCAGTAATAAAATGCATTCCATGGAGTTCTCCGTTTATTAACAATGGGTTAGTAAGTGTTACAATAGATAGATAAATAGATAATAGATAAATAGGTAATAGATAATGTTATAATAGTCCCTAGAAGACAAACTAGATCCTAGGATCCCAGGGCCCTGGGTTCCTTGTTTTGCTGTTTTCTGAAGGATGAGTCTGGAGTCACCCTAGCATCGTCTGTGTTGGAATAACGGCGATGGTAACTTAAGCCTTTGTGTCCTCGTGAGGGTTTCGGAGCAAAGCGTGTTCGTGTGTGCGGCCGTACGCAGAAAGAAGAGTCGCAAGCCTTGTTCTTTTCCTGCTGTGAAACAGAGCTCCCTTCTCCAAGGCCACCCAGCTCTGACTACAGGTCTGAGGAAATATAACCTGGGGGTGCTGCTGCCAGTCCTGTACTTTATTTATTGGTGCTGTACACGAGCTGTGACAGCAGCTGCATCCTTACAGATGTGGCTTTCTCCTGCGGGTGATGTAAAAACCCCACCATTGCCGCCACTCCAGGCGTTCTGTGCTTTGCTGTAACTCTGCTGACGTGCACTTCTAAGAAAATTGGTTGGTATTTGAGAGGGGGGTGTGTGCCTGTGACATGGAACTGGTGGACATATGAAGGAAATGACGTTTTTCTCTTGCTGACTTGAACTGTGATAGAGCAGCCCTCCTCCCTTGGAGGAGCAGATGTCTCTTACGTTTCCATGCGATATTTCAAGGTGATTGACCATCTGCTACATGAGTTTTCTTTTTCTTTTAGAATCTAAAGGCTAGAAGCACAAAGGAATCTAAAGATCAGACGACGAAAAACTCCTTGGAAAGTGAGTGATCCGTGCAGGGGGGACTGTGGTTTGTCAGGACTGTGTGGAGGCTGCTGTCAAGTCTCTGCTCTCATTCTCCTTCTTTTTAAATGCTGGAAAGTTACGGAGTCTCTTCTAGCTCTGCCTGTGAAATCAGTTCCCTTTTGTGAAGTAGCAGAGCTCGTGCGTAGCAGGCTGCACCTGTGCATGGGGGAGCCCCTGTCCAGATTAAAACCTGATCAGTCCCTTTGGGTGAAATCAGGCCACCCAAAGGAAGGCTGTGATTTTTAGTAGAAGATCTGCTGGGCACTGACAGCACAGACACAGTCCCAGCAATTAGTGTTAATGTGGCTTTTGCCCTGTGGTAGCACCTAAGAGGTCCTGGTCAAGATCAGGTCCCAGGGTGCTTGTCTGTACACATGCAAATAGAAGACAGCCAGGCTGGAAGAGGCTTCCGTACTCACTAAGAGAAAAGCCAGTCCCCTTCCTGTTCTGGCCTGTCATCAGGATTTGCAAGCACTCACCTTGTCGCGCTGAACTCTCCAGAAGGGAGGGATGCCCTTGTGGGAACCTCCACAGCAATTGTTAAGGGGTCACCACCCGATTCTAACCCATAGGATGGGGCAGGTTACCATGGGAGGTCAGACTTGTGCCATGCTGGGTGCAGTTGTTGTGTGCCCTGTGTGTTTCTCATCCACCGTGTGCCAGGGTGCGCTCACAGGTGGGCAGCTGCTTGCTCTGCAGCGTGTTTCCTTCCTCAGTGTGTTCCTGTGTGTTTCAGCGGCTGTGCAGTGTGTTACCCTCAGAGAAGGGGATGTTCCAGTAGCTCATCATTAATAAGCCCGTGCCTGTACAGTCAGGTGCATAGGACAAGTTGCTCTGTAGGACCCTTGTTTAGATCCATCTTCCTTATGTTCCTGCTACTTTTCTTCCACAGCTTTATTGTACAAGCCAGTGGATCGAGTGACTCGTAGCACACTTGTCCTGCATGTAAGTATCTGAACAATAGCTTTTGAACTTTAGGCTCCTTTCCTGTTTTCTTGGCCCTTCAAATTTTCCATGGAGCCGCAAGATTGCAAAATTAAGCTGCACGAGAGCCTCTTCCATTCACGCTAGGGGAGGGAGTCTCTAAGTACGACCCTGCTGCCTCTTCAGCAGAGACACCAAGAAGTGCAGATCATTCTCCTCGTCTTCTAGCTACAAAGCCCTGCTCTAATCTGTAAGAAGAAGCTGAGGCATCTTGTCCTAAAGCTCTGGTTAGGAACTCTCACACCCTTCTACTTTCCAGTGCTACTCATGGTTCTGTTCCTTGTTTCTGTTCCTGGTGTCAGGATTTGCTCAAACACACTCCAGCAAGCCACCCTGATCATCCGCTCCTGCAGGATGCTCTGCGGATCTCACAGAACTTCCTCTCCAGCATCAATGAGGAGATCACTCCTCGCCGGCAATCCATGACTGTGAAGAAGGGAGAGGTGAGCCTTCCTGCTTTCATTATTCTCTCGGTGGCTAAATGCTGGTCGTGCCTTTTCTGTAGAGCTGACTAGGAGGTTCCGCTATTAATTTATTTGTTGCTAAGAAACAGTTTGCGCCGTGTCCTTGTTCTCTGAAGGATGCGGTTCAGGTCCTCGTTGTTTTCTGTTCAGTTTGGGAACCCAGAGAAGAAGTAAGAGTCGGGGATCTGCATTTGGCATTGTTGCATCTTGTGTCATGCAGGATCTCTCTGATGCTTATTGCTGTGCACCAGATGGATTTTTACCTGCAAACTGGCAGGAGAAAAAGGGGAAGCAACAGCAGAAATCATAAAGTCTGGAAAATCTGTTTTCCAGGGTCTTCATTATCACCATAAACCTCTTTTTTTTTTCTAGTGTCCTTGTTTCTGAAGTAGAATATTGTACATGGGACAAAGGAAGCAAACCAAATTACATGGTTTGGGAAAGCTGAAGGAGCTGATTGACTCATAAGGCTGCCATACAGCCCCGCCAGGAGCTGCACTGTACTTGGACAGCTCAAAGATAACGAGTTTCTTTACTTCATGCAGTGTTGTGCACGGAGGGCATAGAGCTGGACGCTGGTAGTGTCCTGTGTGCCTCAGTAGGCTTCATTCATCTGCCTCACGATTTCATTAGAAAGCAATTTAGTCCTTCCTGATGCGAAAAGGCCAAGGCCAGCAGAAGTGTTAAGGGAGAGGAGGATGTAGGAGATTGGACAAAAGAGGTGCAGCCCAGAGAACAGAGCTCGTGTGTGAGAGAGATTGTAGCAGTGTGGTGAGACACTGCCTGATCAAATGAGACCCCAGTGATCCTGTACAAAAACACTTCTGTTGTTCAGGAGGTTGTACCTTCATGATGTATTCTCAGATCCTGCCAGCTAAGCGTGCGTGGCTTTAGCTGTGAAACTCATCTTCAGCCGATAAAGATTTGCTGGGAGCTGCAGGACTGAGAATTTGCTGTGCTTTGGCCTGCGTGTCTCGCTCACTGTTTCGTTTTGTCAACTGGAGGAAGGCTGCAGCTGAGGCAGGGCTGAGACATCAGTCACTAGGGCCTCAGTGGATGGCCTCATTAAAGTGGGTGCTGATTGAGTCGTAGCAGGAATCTCAGCCTAGAATGCCCTCTCACAGAGGAGGGAGCGTTTTGTGTTCCTTGGATGTCTGTCAGAATCTCAATGAGGGATGCGGGCTTTGAAAAGTGTCAGAGAATCTTAATGAGGTACCAGAGCCCAGGCAGAGGGGCTGGCTCAGGAGGATGATCCCGGTGATCTCCTCTTGGAGGGGTGTATTTGTCCGATCTTTGGAAAGCAGGAAGGGGAGCCTTGCCAGGATTGAGCTCAGCAGATCTGTTCACACACTCACTGGCCCTGCAGTGGACTCATGTGTGATGTGGAGATGGAAAGAAGAGAATGTACCCAAGCAGTGGTTGTGCTGGAGGGGACTGGGAATCCTTTGTGCCTCCCCGCAGCGCTCACAGCTTGCACTGAGCCCAGGGAAGAAAATAACTTGCTTCCCATGCTTCCCAGAACTTGCCTTTCACTCTGGGAGATACTTTCTTTAGTTGCTTGACACCAGTATCCCAGTTGCTTGACACGTCTATCAAGGTGATAACGGCCCCGTCGACACCAGTCTGTCTAGAGAAGGGGTGTGTTCACTGTCTGCACAGTAATCCAGAGACACGAGTCTGCTCCCAGCTACTCCATGTGGGTTAGTGATGGCTGTTCCTTACTACGAGCTGCTCAGCTTGGGGTCATGGCTGGGTTTTGTTTATGCCTGTAAATCTTTCCTTTTCTACTTATCCTTTCCTCCCACTCGTCTTGCTTCTGTGTCCCCTAGGGTGACAGGACACTGTGCCGTTTGCATCTCCTAATTGACTGCTCTCAATGCATAATGCATTTTTTATTTTAATGAATCACCAGCCTGCTTTGAAGGCTTTTTTTTCATTATTTGTCTTCCTCCCATTGAAATTTCCTTGGTGGAAAGGAAGGAGGGAAATCAGACCTTTCCCCTCATGTATTGCTTAGGTGCTGATCTCAGTTATCTTTTTTCCCCAGCCCTTGCCTTTTATGTGGAATGTTTTTCCCCTTTGAGCGTGTCATGGGGAGGAGGAGTCAAATCTCCTTTGCCAGCCTCTTGCTCCAGCTCTTTTTTTTTTTAACGATTACTTTGAACTGGGGAAAGCAGACAGTTAATCTCCCTAGTGACAGGCTGCTGAGGAGAGGAGTGCAGGTCAGGGGAGAGTACAGGCTCATCAGCTCAGTGTTCCTCCCTTTTGCAAAGGAGATTCCCTGTGCTGGGAGCATCCTTGCAGTCTGAGCTGCCTGCTGTGCCCCCTGCATGGTGGAGGTCTCCTTCCTGCACACCAGCCCCCTGGGTCAGTGGGCTTTTTTCTGATTCCAGATTCTGATTGCAGATTTATATAAACTGAAATGTTCCAGCGATGTGTAATCCCCTGGGCGGACTCTGTGTCTCAGGTAGTGCAAGGAGGTAGGAGCAAAGAGTGAAACTCTTCACCAGAGGGGCAGAAGGGGCCACAACAGGATTGCTGGATTAAGACTACTACACAGTTTGGTCCTTGCTGCCCGCCAGGCTGATCACAGCTTGGCCCCTCTGCTTTGTGGTTTGCTGAGGGCTGTGGTACAGATGAGCGAGGACAGTCCTAGCCTGGCAACACAGGCAAGCCAAGAGGGCTCATCTGGCCTTTGGGTCTGGTTCCTTTCATCCTGAGGTGCTGCATTCTCTTGCTCTCTCCTTTTCATCCCATATTTCTAATTTTGTGGGCTTACTTACAGGATATCTGTGGGTATCCACTTTGCCAGCCCTCTATGGATGACAAGGGGGGCTGAGGAGCGCTCTACCTTCTGACTGGGAATGCGAGTGGTGGAGACTTCCACCCCGTAGGACCATGGAGCAGGCGTCACTGTTGATTCTTCTTCAGTGCTATCTGCTTGGCTTAAACAAGGAACCTGTTTAAGGTGCTGCTGGGGATAGTCCCTTGGGGAAACAGGAAAACTTGAGCTCGTGTTGTCTTTCCCTGACAGAACCACAGGCTTGTGTTCGAGCAAGATTCAGCCTGTTCTTGTACTGCAGAAACTAATGAAACTGCAAAATATCGCAGAGTTCGTTTGGGAGATGGTGGTTTCTTTTCTGACTGCTTCTCGTTGACTTGGTCTAGGTGATCCTGCTGTGGCAGGGGGATTGGACTAGATGGTCTTTCAAGGTCCCTTCCCAATCCCTGATGTTCTGTGATTCTGTGATTTCAGGACAGTTCAGACCAACCCGAGTGGTGGTGGCTCACACCTGGCTGTGCTGGAGGATTAGTGTCTCCTCTCATCAGCACCAATCCAGACACAGGAGACCTGACAGGCAGATCCTGCTGGGATTACGCCCACTGGATCACATGTGGGATCAGCTAACGCTGCTGCAAGCTTTTCCCTTGTCCTGGGGAGAAGCGGCTCTATGGCAGCAGTTTGAAACTGCAGACAAGAGACTGCTCTCTGACTTGGTAGAGGCTCCTGTTTGAGAGAGACCAGGGATGCTAAGGAAACAAAAGGCCAAGGGACATTCGTGAGGGAGCAGAAGCTCGGAGTAAAGACAGGCAGCCGTGCGTGGTGTGAGGCTGGTACCTCCCGTTGCTGGGTGCCTTGGGCAGGTGTTAGCAACAGAGTACTCAAAAATGGTCTTGGATGCTTCACTGTCAGTCTTACAGCCGAAGTGAGAGAGCTCCTGGTGACAAGAGCTTTGGAAAGAAAACAGGCTACTAAAATGCTGAAGGAGCAGCCAGTGTAGCTCCCTAGGCAGAGCACCCCTTCGTTCCGCAGCGCTGGGCTTGGAGCACGCACGCACGCACGCACAGGGAATCATTTTCTTCCCACGCTCTGCAGAAAGCCAAACCACCTCTTCCTCGCTGACATATGCCAATACCCATCTCCTGCTTTTTCCCTCGTCCTCGTGCATCACACATGTTCCAGCCCTTCCCAAGGCTCTCGCCCACACACGCTGCAGACCTGCGCTGTCACCACATCAGACGAGCTCTCTCCTCGCACTCGGGCGAAGAGACGGCCCTTTGTACAGCTGTGGCTCTGGAGGAGGAGGAGGAGGTTTTTACATCCCACTGTTGGGGATGTGTCTCAGACAAGCTGGTCTTCTGCCACTCTTCTTGAACTGTACTTGGCAGCAGCGGAGAGCCCCTGTAGGATGAAGATGAGCGTACAGGTAGTCATGAGGTTGGTAGCACAGGAGGGGCAGATGTGCAGTGACGCAGGTAAGAGGAGCATAACAGTAACAGGCGGTACGGGGGACACGTCCAAGGACTGAAGGAGGGACAGAGGCAGTTTGTCCAGAGCACGAAGGTAAGTGGGAGAAGCAGCAGGTGAAAACATGCAGAGAAACACAGGGCCTAAGAAGGAGACTTGGGACTTGCAAAGCTCCTGTACAGGTGCAGGGTAAGAGCCACGGCAGGTAACAGTCAGTTCAGGCCCTGTTTCAGAGGTTAAAGCTGATCCTAATTCGCTTCATCGTGATACAAAACAGGAAGTTTTTCCTCGAGCCTCCTGGAGCATCTCTCTGTAGCTGAGCTGAGCTGCTGTGCAGACACGTGACAGGGTGTCCACCTCCTGGGGCTGTCTGTGGCAGAGGATGGGTCGCTGCCACTTGGATCTTAAGCTTAAATTTTCTTAGGTGTTTATCTGATGTCTGCAGACTCAGCTGACCTGTTTGCCATTGCGATACTGTAGGAAAACTTCAGCGCCTTCGGAGCCTGAGCAAACGGGAACTGGCAACAAGGCAGAGAGATGCGTTTGCCCACACACTGGCTGTTGTGTGTCGTGTATAGCAGGATCGGCCAGTCAGGAGACCTTGTGTTTCAGGAGACCCTCTTTAACAGGAGACTACTGAAGGGGTGGCTGTTGCTAGCCCTGGGTAGGAGGAGGTGATCTTGGTTCTCAACCTGCCGTAGGCCTGTGGAGCTCAGTTGACACAGGCGTCAGATTGCCATGAGTCCTGGTGGTGCCCCCACAGGGTGGGGTAGGATGGACTGACTCACATCAGGAGGGCCGGGAAGGTGCCCTGCGCTCCATCACTGTGGTGTTTGGCAGGGATCTGGTAAGCCAGTTGGGAAATCCTTTTATTGTTTCCCTCTGACCTCCTGAACCCTCCCAGCAAGATGAATCATTTGCAGCAAAGGATGTGACCCTTTGCTGGCAGCTCCTCCTCTGCTCCACTAGTGCCGAGCAGCCTGGGGCATGCTTGGCATGCCCAGCCCTAGCACAAGCCCTGGTTTTGCAGTGAAGCTGGTAGTTAGATCTAGCACTGAGCTCCACAATGCTGTGGGGAGAGATTTCCTGACTTGATCCACATATGGTTTCTCCTGTTCTCTCCTTTCCAAATACTTGATTGATGTTGTGGCAATTTAGCCCTTCTGCTTGCTGCAGGGAGAGTTTCTCAACTAGCTCCTGATGAGGAGATGCAAAGAATGAAAAGTCTGAGGAGCTCAGTGTGTTCCTCTGAGTGGCTGACTGCAACCCTTCCCCTTTTCCTCTTTACTTACTTCATCTTCCCATCCAGCTCTCTTTGGGAGATCAAGCTGCCAAAGACTTTTTTTTCTGCCTCCTGTGGTGCTGTGTCTCATGTCATTCAGGGGAGTCTGAGCCAGAATCAGCTCAGTGCCAATGAGTGGTACCTCAGTCCCAGATGGGACCTGTGAAGGCTGTTGAATCTCACCCCTGGTTTGGCGTTGTGTGGCTGAGCTTTCTGCTTGGGTTTTGGGGGCGTGTGGGACAGAAAGCACATGGCTGCTTGCACAAGTTCTGCTTGGAATGGAATTGTGGCCGTGAACTGTGCAGCCCCAGGTTAGATGTGACTTCAGAGGGGAGAAGGGGTGGCCTGGTTGAGCCAGGCAAGTGATGCCAGGAGGTCTGTAGCCTTGCTACGGGGAACATGGATGGACTCTTCCTTTCTTGCTTTGCCTGTAAAAGGTTTCCAGTCACTGTTGCCCCTGTATGGGCTCCCCCTTCACCTCTAGATACAATTTTCTTTAAAATTCTCTAGTCTAGATGACGGTGCTGGAATACTGCTAAACCAAGGGGCTGATCCGGGGCTGAGCAGTACCTCTTCACGGTCCTCCAGCAGCTCTCCTGGGCAGAAAGAGACTGCACGTCATCGTTGGCCTGTCTGTGCCATCAGAGACACTTCTCAGGATGGGTGCTGGGTCTGTGCAATGGACTAGCCTGGGGCATTTTTCTGTTGGGAGCTCTCAGCAGGCAGAAGGCTGGGTCACTGCCGTGCTTCTGCTAGGTAGAGAAGGCACAGTGCCACATCCTGCTGGGTAGCAAAGATGAGTGAGCTGTGAGAACATCTTTACACCTACGAGCAATGAGCAGAGGTTGAGCTGGCAGCAAGCAGCTATTGTCATTGCCCTGGAGGAGCTGAGCTGATTTGCAGTGTAATTAATATGCAGCAGATCTAGAAACCTGAGATCAGGGTTTGCCTTGCCAAGAAAATACCTGCTCGTGTTTCGTTACTGCGCACAAGTGAAAATCTCTGCAGCTGCAGAGTTTGTTGTTGTTTCTGTGACAACATACCGGGTCCTTTCTATTTAGGTCTTTTTCAAGCTCAGTGTTTCTTGTTTTTCACCTGGGGCTTGGTGCCCAGGCAGGAGCAGGGGATGCACTCAAGTGCGCGTCAGCAGCAGAGACATGAACGCAGGCAGGCACCGCTCTCCAGAACCTGTGAGGAGAAGCCAGGAGGCTCGTGCCCACCTGAAAATGAACACTAACGTATGTGCAAGCCCTTCTGAGGTTCAATCACTGCTGGATACCAGCTCTCCATAGACTCCTGCCCAGAGATGGTGCAAGAGTCTGCTAGGGAGCAGCTTTGCTTCCCAACACCGTGGGAAAGGAGCAGCTTTGGCTGCTGCTTGCAGGTTTCAGGACCTTTGTGTAGTGGTAGGCAGCACCAGGAGGAGATGCTGACACTGCTGTGGGTGCTCTGACAGCTGGCAGTGGGGTCTGTCAGCTGCAGAGAGGGAAAATGCAAACTCAGTCGACATCAGGAAGCTCGGGGTGCTGTAGAACGGAGTGTGGAAACAAGAATAATGCCCTTGCGGGGATGGCTCTGCCTTGTGTTCCTTGCTGTGGTGCCTGCTGGGCTCAGGACTGATGTGGTTTGTTTTCGTTTTGAGAGCCAAGATGGAAGAGTGGTAGGCGGAAGGAAAGGCAGCGGCGGTGGGGGGGAGGGTGCACACCCACACCTTCTGCAGTAGATGTGTTCAGGGCTCCTCAAGTTATGCAGCAGATGGATCCACGGGCACAGCTTAAGAAACTGAGGCAGCCAATCTGCTTTGAGTGGCCTCACCTCGCTCAGGTTAACTGCTGCAGAGCTGAGCACAGCTCCCTTGCAGACACTCTTGAGTCTCCTGTACACTTTTCCTGATATGGGAGTCCTCCAGATGCTGCACATCAGGAGTTGAGGGGTTCTGCCAAGTCCAGAGCAGAGGCCTGGGGAAGGCTGGCAGCAGCGGAGGGTGGTGTTGGTCAGTGCAGGGCACAGTTAGCAGGTCTTTCTCACCAGCCATGGTACTCTCTAGTTGTGTAGGGTCTGTGCAATGTGTTGCACTTTTGTCTCATGGGAGCATCTTCTTAGCTGGACTAGCAAGCAAATGGTACAGATCAGGACAAAGTACCGTGACATTCAATTTGTCTTTCAACCATGGAGTCCCTGTAAGGGCATCAGCAAGGGTGACGGAGCCCTGGAAGGGGCTGCCCAGGGGGGCTGTGGAGTCTCCTTCTCTGGAGATGTTTAAAACCCACCTGGACATGTTCCTGTGTGACTTGGTCTA
>JAOXOE010031294.1:0-12079 GCA_028565055.1 Phoeniculus purpureus
TGTCAGGAGGATGGAGCCAGGCTCTGCTCAGTGGCATCTAATGATAGGACAAGGGGCAGTGGGTGTAAGCTGGAACATAGGAGGTTCCACATAAATATGAGAAGGAACTTCTTCCCGATGAGGGTGACATAGCACTGGAACAGGCTGCCCAGGGAGGTTGTGAAGTCTCCTACTCTGGAGACGTTTAAAAGCCACCTGGACATTTTCCTGTGTGACTTGGTCTAGGTGATCCTGCTGGTGGCAGGGGGATTGGACTAGACGATCTTTTGAGGTCCCTCCCAATCACTAATGTTCTGTGATTCTAGGTTGATTTTAAACACCTTGTATTACCCGGTCCTTATAGAAAGCTACACTTTGCTACCCAACATGCTCGTTTTCTGGCTTAATATTTTTTCAAGAGAATACTCCTTCAAATATTAAAGTACTCTAGATGACACCCCAGAGTAGGTTTAATTTATCACAACAATCTCCACTTCCCTCATGCTGTGCCTCTCAATTAGGTTGTCACCTAATGCTTTAAAACTGTCCCAGTAAATGAGTGAATGAGCATCTAAATCAATACTACTTTCTTCTGAGATTCAGAGCTGAGTGGATAAAATCTTTATGCTGGCCACCAAAAACATACATTGATTTTGTATTAAAATATATTGCACCAGAAAGGGGAGGAAACATATAGCTCTAAGTGTATATGGTAAAAATATGCAGAGTAGCATGTGTAGCATGTTAACGTGTGCTTCAGTAGGCTGCGAATATTGTTGACGTAGCCTTTGCCTGAGTATCCTTCTTACGTACAGCTTGGTTTTGCAGTTGCGCTGTATTCAAGGTTTTATAACTTGGAAGTGCAACACCGTGTGGATTACTGGAGTCAAAGATAAACAGTGTGAGCTAAAACATTGGAAGACTGTATGACAGCTGGTCTTTTCAGTGGAGCTGATGCTTCTTGATCTTCATTTTGTGAGGCATTGATCTTTACCTGTAGAGATTTATGGGCTCTGAAAGGAGTTATAAAAAGCAGACTGACAATGAAAATAACTGAACTTTAAAATACAGTTCTCAATTTGACCTGTTAATTTTGTCTTTTTCTTTTCCTGTCTTCCCTTTGTTGGGGGGAAGTAGTTTTATAAGGTTTAAGTAAAATGCAGTATGTGTGGTTTGGATGTGCTTGCCTTCCTGACAGAATCTGTATGGTTCTCTGAAAAAGAAATTAGCTCCATATCAAAAGAATGTAGGGTTGTGGGTGTTGTGGTTGCCTCGTACACGTTACTAAGTTGAACAGTAATAAGAAAATGAATTTGAAAGTGTCTGTCAGATGTAAGAGGGAAAACACAACCAGAGAAGAAAAGTAATAAAGCAATACTGAGCATGTTCCTAATTATAATGGTAAAATATCTGTATTAAGTAAACCTCATAATTTACCTAAGAATGCTGGACAGCTTTGGTGCAGGAGGAGGAGAGAGGTGAATGAAATTGTGGTTAGCCAGTTGTCATCAGCACTAATTTTTGTTTGACTTAATGAGAGTTAAGGGTCCAGATCCTGCTGGTGGCTGTGAAAATCTTGGTCCAAGCATCACTCAGCTCTCCATCCCAGTGGAAAGGCAGGACAGGCTGTAGGGACCTGGATGCATTTTGTCTGTCCTTTGGCTGTCAGACAGGCACTGCCCTCTTTCTCCAGAAATGCAGCATGTCAGCCAAGTGGAAGGCTTGGCTGCAAAGGTGACCAGTTTTCCTTAGATGCAGTTTGGGATCTGTGTTTGGATGGAGTCTTCTGCTGCTTCTTGTTTTACAAATACTTCCATGCTGGTGCAAAGGATGAAGCTCTTACTCCTGACCTCAGTTTGATATTTGGCTCAGCCGTTGCAACAGCTGTTTACTGTAGGAACAGAGCACTGCTGTAACTCCAGTGGCTTTCTAATGCAGCAGGTGCCTTGAGAAGGGGTACCTACTGAGTACCACCATCTCTGGGTCCACGTTTGTGAGGTGCTCGTTTCAGATGGGAGACTGGCATAGGCAGTGGAGCCACAGAATCACTCTGGTTGGAAAAGACCCCTGGGATCATCGAGTCCAACCATCTACCCTACCTTACAAGTTCACCCCTAAACCAGATCCCTCAACACCTCACCCAAACAATGGCGACTCAACCAGCTCCCTGGGAAGCCTATTCTAGTGCCTGAAAGCCATGGAAGCTCTAGGTTTAGATACTTAACATTTCATGGGTGAAGATATTTTGTTAAATATAATAAATGGTGTGAAGTCTATGTTTTCCTATCAAGCTGTCTGAGACAGGAGGGATTTTAGTAGACCCAGTATGTCTTGCTTTGAGGCCAGGTGGCTTTTCTTCACACAGATTCTGGACTACTAAGCAGAAAGAAGCATGTTGTATCTCTGCAGAGCTTTCAACAGCAATTCCTCATCTTGTCCTTCACAATAGAGCGATGAAAGCAGCATAAGAAAATAACAAGTATCCAAAGCAAAGGTTTCCAATCTTTTTTAGAAGTTGTGACAAAATTTCCTGTCTCACTAACAGAAATGTTTTCAAGGAAGAGACTGTTAAATAGCTATAAAACACAGTTCTCCTTCAACTGTTGACAAAGCTCTGTGTTCTGAAGTTGTATCTCCTGTTACGTTTGTGCTCATGTTTTCAAGTCCCCAAAGCCAAGCCCTTCAGCGTGCTCCTGGTCGGTTCTTTTAAATCCCCTCCAGGCAGTAGCTCTGCCTGCAAACACTGTGCTTTGCTGTGGATTAAGGTGTTATCGTGATGGGGGAAGCTGATCATATTTTGGTTTGTTTACTGAAACAGGACCTCGTGCTGTCCTGTGGCCCAGACTGGTTAGGAACTAATTCTGAAGCTGTCAGTGGCTCAGTCCGTGCACTAGAGAAGGGAGCCTGTTCAGTTACTCTTAGCTGCTGCAAGTACGTGTTGGGTATCAGATCCCACTCCTCCCGGGTGCATATGAGCTGCATCACTTGTTATAGGCGCAAGTTGTAATAATTCCTTGCATTTTTCTTTCCTTGTGTCACTTTGTCCTGTGGTGATCTTATCAGAAGAACTTGGGGGTTTAATATTTTGTTTTCCTTGATTCAGCTGGGTGTTAAAATGACCTTGCTTTCTCCCCCACCCACCAGCCCTCACTCTTTCTCTTTCCTTCTGCTTGTCCACCACCCTCTTTCCTCAGAGGATTTGTACTGTCTTTATAGATTTGTTTCTCCTTTTCCCTCCAGTGTCCACCCTGATTTTGTAACCATAGCAATAACTGAAATACAATCCTAATATTTGCTTGCTGTAGCTGTCCTCTAGCCGAGCACATGAACTGCTGGCTTTTGTAATGTCATGAAACTCAAGTCAGATGCATCCATAGACGTGAGGGTGACTTGTTAAGTGTCAGAATAGGTTTTGTTTGTGTGAAGCTGTGTATCAAAGGGGATGGGTGCAAGTAATAACTGAGTCTTTATGGTAGCAAAGCCAGGGAAGAGGAAAAATCATATAAATTAATAGATGGTTGTGTTACAGGGAAGTTCTGCTTCACGTAGATGTATCTCAGTCTTTGCCTGGAATATGTACAGCTTCCGCTTTCTGACATTTTTGCAAGAGCTGTGAATAATGGAAGTTGTTCTGCAGGTGAAACTGTTGCACATTAAGCCTAGTGTTTGCTTGGGATGTACAAATGCATCTCACAACAAGCGATGGGCTTTGGGGTGCAGGGGATGGTGTTACACACTGTACCAGCTCCATGTTCTAACCACCAAGGACACAAGAACTGGAAGCACAATTCTCATCCTGATAAATCTCTTCTTTATGGACAAGCTTAAAAAACTTTTTCTAAAAGCACTACACAGTAGTTAATGAAGCTGTTTATTAATTATGATCACATTCCTGTGAGATAACTAACTTTAGACTGTTGAACTCAGAGACAAAAGTGAAATGAGTCACTAGCAGCCACACGGTTTGTCAGTGGAAGCGCTGAAACAAGCCCAGAAGCATTTCTGGCTGCCATTTCCAGAGAACATAACTTCTCTCTGAGTAGAATTTGTGTATGTGTGTTTCTTCAAGTTATTGCTAATCATTAATATTGGTAACATCAATAAAAGTGTTAAAATATAGTGTAATTTCAGGACTAGTGAAAGAATGGGGAGACTTGGAAAACCTAAAGCTTACAGGGGTTGCGGGATCAAATTTAGGATTCAAATCCAAATGAAGATGATGATTTGTGTTTGGTTTTAATGCCCCTGAAATTTCCTGAACTTTACTGATGAGGTTTTGGCTTAGCATGACAAAAATTAACTGATCTTCTGAGACTTCTGTCATCCAAGATGATGGAAACCTTGTGAGATCAGCTTCCCTGGCATCATGGCTTTCACTGAAATCTCAGGGGAGCACTTACATTCACATAATGTCAAACATATCCAAGCCAGGACTAATGAATACCCCTGTAGAGCTCCTTCTAAGATCACAGGCGTATTTGAAATACGGCTGCAAGCAGTGTTCAGTCTGAGGAAATGCTCACAGCATTTGTTTCTTCTGTCAGATATGGCCAGTGACACTTATTACTGGTGGGAGGGTTAGATACTATCTTCCATTAGTGCAGCTTCTCTTATTTATGGTCAGAGAATTATCAAGAAGGTAATTTAAAAACTGGGACAGGCTGGGTCTCCCACCCTGGAAACACTTAGGCAGCAAACTTTGCTCTGCTTGCAGTTTTTACTAGCAAATTGCTGGCCAGTGATGTTTATCTGAGATTTTAGTGTATGAAATGCTATGAATAATCTTCCCAAATGTGCTCTGTAGTCAGACTGCGTGGGATGTAGTATAGTTGGTTGTGTCTGCTGTGCTCTGTATCCTCCTTATACTATGGTTACTGTATACCCACCTTTCCTGACACTATGGGGTACTGGAGTCATCTTTACTTCAGGCTTGATGCTCATGTGCTATGGACTGATGCAATTTCTCTGGCAGAGGAGGCACCTCCAAGTTACTCTGTCGCAGATAGTTTTCCCGACTTTAAGTGACTTGTGTTTCAAAGAATACAGCAAAATACTTGATATAACTGGATTCATTTCCCATTAGTGTTGTGTAGGCACGAAGAACATGAATTTTGACCAGCTAAAAAGGAACTTTAAAGGTATCACTAGAAGGCTGTCAGTCTTTTAAGAAATTAATTTAATTTATGCAAAACCTCCCTCTTCTATTCATCGATGTGCTATTTTTAACTCCTATTTTTAATATTAAAGCCACTCTGAAACCAACTCATTACCAAATTGAAACATTTTCTTAAAATCTTATTTTAAGTTAGTATAAAATCCTTAATTTAGTAACAAAATCAGTTATGGAATTGCTTCGAGTCAGGATGTTTGCCTGTCCTGTAGCACATTTTCATTCACAAAACCTTGGTTATACAATTATTTTATTAAAAAAAAAGCTTTTCTAAAATAGAAAAAACACAGCCAGTCCTGTAGCTTTGTTTTTCAGACTACTGGAAATGTTTTAAAACAAAATAGACACCTTTTCAATGCAGCTCTCTCTCCTCTCCATCTCCATTTTAATTCCCTAAAATTAATGTTCAGAAAGTGAACAAGCCCCATAAGAAGACTAAAATAGAACTTCTTACTCCTCTAGCACTAAAAAAAAAAATCAGTGGCAATATTTTTGGTTTAGGCAAAAATCAATTTAAATATTTAAACCTGATCCTCAGCTGCTGTAAACCTGTGCAAATTCATTGACTTCAAAGGAACTGTGCAGTTTTTGCATCAACTGAGAACCTAGCTTATACTTCAGAGAATCTGCTTGCTTACAGAATCACAGAACATTAGGGATTGGAAGGGACCTTGAAAGATCATCTAGTCCAATCTTCCTGCCACAGCAGGATCGCCTAGATCAAGTCATATAGGAACATATCCAGGCGGGTTGTAAACACCTCTGATTCTCAAAATCTGTAGTGCTTACACAGGTTTTGATACTTCCAGGTAAACATTTTGTTTCTTTTATTCTTTATTTTTTGTTTTTACATTTGTTTTGTTGTTTAGGATACATTAGGTAGTAGTTACCAATGGAAGTTACCAACTCTTTCAGCATCTCATATGACTTTACTGTGACTTCATTTTTCAACTCCAATTTCTGTAGGTGCTCATTATGTAATATTTAAGGAGGAATTATTTTCTCTGAGCCCTGAAATAATATCAGGAGGTTTTATAATTGATTCATCAGACCAAAGAATCCCCAGGAGTTTTTGGCTCGCCTCTATCAGTGACAGGTATTGGTACCTGACCGTGATGATTCCTAATGAAAAATCGCCAGATATTCCTTTGAAACCGATGGATGATTCATGTTGTTACATTTAGGCCACATCATTCTGGAATGCTTAAATTAGACTAAAAGCCACCTTTGCAAGTACATGTGAAAACATCGAGTACATTTTTCATTTCCCATCTGGAAACACATATAAAGTCCAGGGCTGTTTGCAAGTCGCGAGAAATTCTGTAATATTTTTATGATGGTGTTTCAGTTCACACTCACACTAATATGAGAAGTGTAGTAATGGCATATCCTCAATACTGCCCTCAAATGCCAAGGTTACACATCAAGTCCGATGGGATCTAGCAAATGTTTAATCTTGTAATAAAGCCCAAAGCCCAAAATAGACTTTACTAGACCTCTACAAATTATTTTAAATTATGTAAATATTTTTAATATGTCTGGCTTCTGACAGAACACCACTGTGCCCCAAAGTATGACATTTGCCTTCCCCTGCCAACTTTTTTCCTTCTTCCCAAAATACCCGGCATCATTACTGGATTTGACTACAGTCTGCTTTATGTGCTGCTTGTGGTTTGGGGAAAATATATGTAAAGAGGATGAACTGTGTTCTCCAACTGTTAACAGAGGCTCTTTAGCATGAGGTTAATTGTGAACTTAGTTTTGGCAGCCAACACAGCAGCCGGGAGATACCCAGGGTAAGGGTGGCAGAAGTTCTGAGCCACTTTCCGTCTGGACTCAATGATCCTGCGAGGTTCCTTCCAATCCCTCACGTTCTGTGATGGTCCCGTGCAGCTGCTCTGAAGGCTGATGTTGGTGTGCAGTGTGCGTGGTGTCAGAGAGAAAACTATATCACAAAATCACAGATCGAAAAGATCTCTTTGGGTTTTTGTAACAGATGCTGCTCAAACTTCATTTTCTAGGAATCCTCTTAAATTAAAAAGCCCTGCCAAAACATTAATACCTGGGTATGTACAAGTCTGCACTCTCCAAGTGCTCCGTTTAAACAAGAGGCAGCGGGAGGCTACGGTAACAGTTCACAATCTGAAGAGCCACAGCTCTGTTGGTCAGATGGCTGGAGGTGTTTGTGCACATGTGCGGGATTTATTTTCTTGTCAGTGGTTTTGGTGGGGTTTTTCCTCCTTAATTTCATGCACTTTAACCGTGCAAGCACAATCTTATCTGCGCCTGTTTAGCTTACTCTGTCCATCTGTTTATTTGTCCATTACCTTATCTTCTGTTAAGAAACCACCTTTCCTGAAATACTTCAGAATGTTCAAAACCAATAAATAACTGAAAATCCATGCGTGCTATCCAAAACCCACTGGCTAACGCTGAGGATCACTAGCACTTGCACTAAGAATGGGAAATTTGTTCTGCTGCGTCAATTTGCAGAGAATTCTTGGTGTTTTAAATTACGTTAGTGGTGGATTAGTTTGATTGGAAACTTGATTCAAGTACTGTTTCAATTAATTGCATTAAGAGTTCCCAGATGTAATCTAAGGTTTAGGTGAATACTGGCATATAACTGGATCACTGCTGAGAAGTAAAATAGGAATTAATTGCTCTTGGTGAAATTTGTGGTTCTTGGGATTATCCAAGGGCAACCAAATCCTTTGGTTCAGAAGACAAGGTAATTTGATCCCGTTTTAAAGAATTGAGAAAGTAAGACTTCCCTTCCTACTACAGTTAAAATGCAAGTCGTGTTTATGCTAACCGTGGTAAAACTGATATATATGACACTAGTACTGCCCACAAAAACCCAAACATTGCTCTGACTTGTAGGACCCATGTGCTTTCTTCCTAGAGGAGGAGCTAAGCTAGCCTTAAGGCTCCAGGCCACCACAATCACCAGCTGAATGAAGTAACACTAAAGTTCCTTGCTTTACTAGTTCCCATCTTTGTTTTATCCACTCACAGTGAAAAAAACAGAGACCGTGAACATGCATTTCATGTAAGATTCTTTTACAGAGATTTTTAAGGTCTCATGCAGAAGGAAAGCTCTCTTCATTTGTATGCATGAAAGAGATGATAAGCAACCAGGGTAACCAGAGATCACAGAACATTAGGGATTGGAAGGGACCTTGAAAGATCATCTACTCCAGTCCCCCTGCCACAGCAGGATCACCTAGATCCAGTCACACAGTAACATGCCTAGGGGGTTTGTGGAGTCTCCTCCTCTGGAGACATTGAAAACCCACCTGGATATGTTCCTGTGCAACTAGGTCTAGGTGATGCTGCTCTGGTGAGGGGATTGGACTAGATGATCTTTTGAGGTCCCTTCCAATCCCTAGTAATTCTATGATGTCCAGGAGGGTTTTAAATGTCTCCAGAGAAGGAGACTCCACAACCCCCCCGGGCAGCCCCTTCCGTGCTCTATCACCCTAAAGTGCTTTTTTGTTTTTAAAAAGAAAATGCATGTATGTGTGTAAGGAAGATGTAAAGAGGAGGCTATTTTTATTAAAATGCTTATTTTCCAGGCATTCGAGTATTTAAAGAAAGCTCTCGACAACTCCCTGAAAAGAGGTTGGATCAAAGTGGGGATTGGTATCTCCTTCCAAGGAACAAGCAACAGGATGAGAGGAAACAGCCTCAAGTTGCGCCAAGAGGTTTTTGCCCAAGTAACGTGAGTATGTTGGGAGCTACATTTAAGTGACATTGCTAGACACTCCAGCTTTGACCTGGGTGAGGAATAGGTTATTTCACTCCTGCTTCAGCCTTGCTTAACGTGTCATGCCACAGGTAAACTCTTTTTAAACAGGTTTTATTTCTCTTGCTCTGTGTATGACAAAGTGGTTGTACCCCAAACAATTGGAATTTTATTTCTCTGTTGGCTGAATTAATTACTTTCAAAACGGACTGAGCTTCTCCAATTTCCACAACGTCGGGGGTTTCTTGCCAAATTAATTTTCTATTTGTAGATGGTCCATTAACTACAATACAAAACCCCTGCTCCCCAGGCAACAGTGCATGCAGCACCTGTAACACTTGTTCTGCTGTGCTGGAGCGAGCAAATAGAGAACAAATACATCTGCCATCTGGTGGAATTCAGACATTTTTCCAGTTTGTCTCTAAATGATCCACAGACTGAAAATACTTTATTTGCTTCTGTTGGCCTTTTGAATTTGCATATTTAAAGGAGATAGCAGCAAACACGTTTTACATAGCATTGAACAAATCTACATTTACTGATAGTCCTTGCCCCAAATAAAAGTCTTCATTTGTAAAGATAAAGGAAGCCTGTGTGAAGGCACATAACAAATTGCTAAGGCCCCTTCTATGAGAGAACTGCATCTCACTGGAGCTTAACTCTCATTATCATACAGTAGAGACAGCAGGGTTTTCTTGAATCATACAAATTGGTCTTTAAGACTGAAATAATTTTCACTTTCAGTGGTAGGTAATTTATGTGACTTGGTCAGCTCCTTCTTGAACATGGGCCAACACAGTAGCTCGCGGTGTATGTTAATCTGTGCAAATATTGAGATAAATTCATGAGTGGGAAAAGTAATACAACCTTGTCATATTTCTAAACCTGTTTTACCATCTCTTGTGGAAGCATTCAGGTTACTTCGAGATTCAGAAAACACTGTAGGAGAAGTTGTACCTTGAGAGCTAAAGCACTGGTACCAGTGTATTAGTGGCAGCTTACTCCTCCTCACCAGCTTTCTTCACAGAGAGAGGGGTCAGGCACTGGAATGGACTGCCCAGGGTGGGGGTTGAGTCCCTGCATGTGTTTAAAAGTCACTTAGGTGTAGTGTTGGGGGTCTGGTTTAGGGGTGAACTTGTAGAGTAAGGTTGATGGTCAGACTCAATGATCCCAAGGGTCTTTTCCAACCTGAATGAATGAATGATTCTGTGATTCTTTAACCTCTGCAAGATCAAGCACGACAACATCTAGTGACAGAGCAGCTCAGAAGCTGCAGCAAGTTTTAAGCTTTCCAAAACTTCTTTCTTGGGGGATTGGACTAGATGATCTTTCGAGGTCCCTTCCAATCTCTAATGTTCTGTGATTCTGCAGAGACCAGCACTGTTCTGTTATACACTCCAGGGCAATTTGTTTCATTTGGTCTGGGGAAGAAAGCAGATGGCAAACGGCACTGAACAGCTTTTTCTTATGGACTGAGCAGCACTAATGATTTGCTAGAAATATTTCTGCTTCGTGACCAGGCTCTAGCTGGAGAGATTAAAGCAGAAGGAGCTTGTGGTTTGGAGTATCTTCATGAATACTTGGAATACGTTTTATTCTTTTGGTTAGGCCTATAAACATATTCACCTCTTTGAGAAAAACTCTTCTGATCCTGTATAAGAGACCCCCAGAACTTGTATCATGCCAAGCAGAGAGATGTCTGAGTGCTGCCTGAGGTATTGCACCGATTTATGCAGAAGCAGCCCTACTGCACTGCTGAAAAGTAGAGGTTCACTGCACTTTACACACAAAATCCTGGGAAAGGGACTATGAAAACAGAATTGACACGTTTGGATTTTCACACCTGCAAGATTTAAAAGAAATACAACCAATATAAAATTGCCCTGGTGTGTCCTCAGTAGTGTGATTTCCTTTAGGCACCTGAAGTAGTGAAATTAGTTAGTGGAACAAACTTGAGACGCAGCTGGTGTCACCAGCATGGGCAGTATGTACACAGTGTTTGCTTGTTGTGGTCGTTTAGCAGAATGAGATGTTCATTCTCCTCGGAGGATGTGCCAGGCTTCTCCATTTTCATGATGACTACAGCCATTTGCTTGGCCAGTAGTACAGGTCAGTTTCTCCCATCAGATCCTTGCTGAGAAGATTGCTTTGATAGAACCCTGTGGCTATTACTGTCTTTACGTTTAACACACACATACATATATATATATATATATATATATATAAAATATACTAAATAAACTAAAATCACTGTGCCCATGGGTAGAAGAAATAAAAAGTAATTGAGTTCTCAATTAAGTGGAGAGGTAAACACACTCAAATATTTGGACAGGTGTTAAGTGCATCCTGATGCTGCCTCCAGAGGTGTTCAGAGTGGGGGATAAGCAGAACAGGGCGTGTAAATGCCATAGAGGACTGGTCTGAAGAAAGTATAATGTTGACATCAGGTTCAGCATATGTTTGACCTTAAAGGTTTGTAAGGTACTTTGCATTAATTGCAAACAAGGTGTCTGGCTGTCTATCGAAGGGCCTTCTCATTGCAGCAGTAGATTGGTGCAAAGCACCATTGAAGGGCCTTCTCATTTCAGCCGTAGATCGGTGCAAAGCACTGCTGAAGGACTGAGCTTTTAGATTTTGTAAGATGGGGTTACCAAATCTTAACTTGCTGGATGTCTGCTCTAAAGTGTCTGAGCTAGATGGGACAGTGTTCATATGTACCAAGAGGTTTAGCCATGCAGGATCTTGTGGAAGGATTTGGCTAGCAGATCAAGAGATTTTCTTCTTCCCCTCTGTTCTGCCCTAGTGAGACCACATCTGGAGTATTGTGTCCAGCTCTGGGCCCCTCAGTTCAAGGACAGAGAGGTGCTATAGGGAGTCCGGCGTAGAGCAATGAGAATGATGAAGTGGAACACCTCCCTTATGAGGAAAGGCTGAGGGAGCTGGGTATCTTGAACTTGGAAGAGACTGAGGCGTGAACTCATTAGTGTTTATAAATATGTGAAAGGTGGGTGTCAGGAGGATGGAGCCAGGATCTTCTTGATATCATCTAGTGATAGGACAAGGGGCAGTGTGTGTAAGCTGGAACATAGGAGGTTCCATATAAAAATCAGAAGGAACTTCTTCCCAGTGAGGGTGACAGAGCACTGGAAGGGGCTGCCCAGGGGGGTTGTGGAGTCTCCTTC
>JAOXOE010031295.1:0-48854 GCA_028565055.1 Phoeniculus purpureus
ACATAGGAGGTTCCATATAAATATCAGAAGGAAATTCTTCACAGTGAGGGTGACAGAACACTGGAACAGGCTGCCCAGGGCATTGTGGAGTCTCCTTCTCTGGAGACGTTTAAGACCTGCCTGGGTGTGTTCCTGTGTGACTTGGTCTAGGTGATCCTCCAGTGGCAGGGGGATTGGACTGTATGATCTTTTGGGTCCCTTCCAATCTCAAATGATTCTATGATTCTATGATCATGTCTTTGTTATCCTGATGATGGTGGATGATACACTCATCACTAGTTATTCCAGATTTTTAATTTTTGTTGCTTAAGAACCTCACCTTTCACAGAATCAGGATCCCAGGGGTCAGGTGGTCCAACCTGTGTTCTGACGTAGGATCATTATAGTCTTGAATATCTTCAAGGATATAGATTCCTTCAACTCCGAGCAATATACAGGCCCATATAGATTATTGTCTCATTTCTTCCTGTTAATCTCCTATTCCTTAAGTACATGCTTGTCACTAAGCTTACAGCTTTCTTCTTATGCTCCAACCTTTTCTGACTGCTGTTCCTTTATCTGAAATCAGTGTGCAAAAGATACCTTTTCCTTTTAGTTTGCTTTCCCATTTTCCTTTTTATCCACTGTACTTAAAATCCTGAGCATGAACAACTCTTGATGGCCAAACTTCTTCATAACTTTCTCACCTCATGAATTTACCTACTGAAGACTTATCGTAACTTCTGAGTCCCCAGAGGGTTATCAAAGGAATTATACTGAGCACTGACTGGGTTCCATTCCCTATAAGCATCTTTCTCAGGATATCAGTTACTCATGAAGTCATTGAATTTCATCACATGAAATGAAGTTCCAGAACTCTTTTTCTGCCTCCTGTCAGGATTACTTTAAACTTTACATCTGCATGTTATTTCTTGTTGTACATGAATAACCCTGAAGGGGTCACAGGACAAGGTTGCCAGACATTTTAATATTTCGAGGCTTTTCATAAAGATTTTTTTCCCTAATGTCATCTGTGAAGATTAAAACAAAGGTGCCAGACAAGAACTATTTGTAGTGGTTTTGGACAAAGTGTAATCCAAAGCCATCTTATCTAGGGCAAAGAAAATTTTAAAAAATCACTGTATTATCTTTGATGACGAGAATGGGATCATTTGTTCATCAGAAGTGTACAACTCATACAAATCCCTATTAGCAAAAATGAATAGTATAACTCACCAAAAGTCTCATCAAACCTCTGTGAAGAAGCTAACAGCGAGTAGTTTTCTAAAGACATGCCCTAAATTCCATGTGCCTCTTCTCCCACACCACTCACTGATACAGTGACTGTTCTGTTTAAGAAACCATCATCCTTGGCAATAATCTTGCTATGTGTTTAACTCTTAATTTTACTTGTGATCTTCTTTAGATTGCTTACAATTTCCTTTCTACAATGTCAGATAGATCCCTTGAATCCTAACTCCCCTCCATTTTTATCTTCCTAATGAAGTAATTATTAGTATCTATGTATAAGTAACCAAAGACTGTCACAGAAGAAACATAAAATAAGTCTTTTTTTGCTAAAGTCATAACATGGAAGGCTGAATTCAGTAACAAGTTATGAGCATCATAGAACACACTCCCATTACCAGTCACCATTGTCAACATATAAATCAAGAGCATTATTGCTGAGGGAGAAACTTACCCTTGACTTATCAGGAGACTATCTGACTAATTGGTATCCTTGGTATCTTAAGCCTCATCCATGGCCTCTGTCCATTGACCCAGCCTGTCCAGATCTTTCTGCAGCATCTTCCTCCCCTCCAGCTTGGTGCCATCTGCGAATTTATTAAGAGTAGATTTGATCCTTTCAATCCAGGTCATCAATAAAGATGTTGAATAGAACTGGGCCCAGTACTAATCCCTGGGGGATGCCATCGGACACCACCTGGATGCAGCACCATTCACAATCACTCTCTGTACCCAGACATCCAGCCAGTTTTTAACCAAGTGGAGAGTGCATCCTACCGGGACCCATAGACTTGTTAGGATCTGAGTGGCACAGCAGGTCACTAACTACTTCCTCCTGGATTAGAGGAGGGACATTGTGCTCCCCATCCCTGTCTACCAACTCAGGAATCCTTTTGCCCTGAGGATTGCCAAGCTTTTTGTTGGCTTTACTGAGGCAAAGAAGGTGTTAAGTACCTCAGCCTTTTCTCTGTCTTCAGTTACCTCGTTCCCCTCATCATCCAATAAAGGGGGGATATTTTTCCTGGCCCTCCTTTTGATATTAATGGATTTATAAAAACACTTTCTATTGTCCTTAACATACCTGGCCAGATTCAGTTCTAACTGAGCTTTGGCATCTCTCATTCTCTTTCTACACGACCTTACAATATTCTTAAAGGTTTCCAGAGTCACCTACCCCTCTCTCCAAAGTTGACAAGTGACATTAGTGACACCAGTCAGCTTGACCCCACTGACACCAGTGATACCAGTACCAACACTTGCTGCAGTGATCCCAGTGACACCATTCACACCAGTGTCACACCAGTCCTCTAGACCTGAGTGACCATAGTGACATCAGTCATACCAGTGACACTAGTCACCTTGACCCCAGTGACAGCAGTGCCACCAGTCACATGAATAACACCAATGAAACTAGTTTCCTTTATTTCAGTGACATAAGTGACACCAGTCACCTTGACTGCAGTGACAACAGTGTCACCTTTCACAGCAGTGACACCTGTGACACTAGTCACATTGAGAAAAGTTACACCAGTGACACCAGTCACCTTGATCCCAGTGATACTAGTCACATCAATCACACCAGCAACACCAGTGAAACTAGTGACACAGTAGCTTGGATTTTAACATAGAACAGCAGCTTAAACATTAACCTGTGTAAGTGGAAGTGTCCTTTTAATTAGCAGTACACCCACTTTGGTTGGAGTTATCCCCTGGAGTCCATCACTGCATAAACAAATGCCTGCCTAATAGCATCCACTGTTCGTGAGTTTCTTTGTTTCAGATTTGGCAAACCAGGAGGGACCTTCTCTGTTTGGCCAGCGGATCCCTTGAGAGTGGGACTCCCTTGGGTACCCCAGAGATTTCTCCAGAGGGACTCTCTTCCTTAAGTGGATCTCTGTGGGGACAGACAAGAAACCATCAAGTAAGGCATTTGGAATTTGGTTCGGCCAATTTTGGTTTTAGTATTTGAAAAATACTGGTCACTTTTTCATGTGTAAGGAGTAAAAGTCCCCGTTTGGTGAGGGGTTAATGTCCCCTTTTGGTAAGAGATTAGAGTCCTCGTTTGGGTAAGAGGTTGGAGGCTCTGCTCTTGAGCATTTTTTGGTTTGCGAATGCGGTGTGTTGTACACATCATGGGTATTTGAGTGTCAGACTTGGTGTTTGTGAGTCTAACCTTTGTACGGTGAGAGGTCGCTCTCTAGTGGCTCACAGCGTGAAGAGCTCTAATCCGCGGTCCTGTTTGACGTTTGTATTGATTTGCAGTTCGCATTGCTGCGAAGGACTCCCAGCATGGGTGGTGTGAGAGTAACTCCTGTTATTGTGTAATAGTGGAATGTTGTTGCAGTGGTGAGATTTTCTTTGTTCCATACTAGAATTTTGAAAGTGAATGTTAAATCTGATTTAAATGACTTGCTTTTGAAAGTTTGATTAAGAAACAGGGGATTTATTGTGAGAGAAACTATTCGAAGGATAGATATTCAGAGTTTTGGTAATAGAGAAGATTGAAAAATACCCTAGTCATGGAAAGCGGCCAGAGTAAGGAGGATGTTGGGGGAAAGACCCTTCTTGGATGTGTATCAGCACATTGGAAAGAAATGGGAAGTGTTCCTGGAGATAATGTTAGTAAAAAGAAGCTGGTAAAATATTGCCCTGAATGGTGGCCAAATTAGAAGCAAATACCTAACGGCACTTTGGATTCTGATATGTTCATACAGTTGATGTTTTTGAGGTGAGAAGGTAAGTGAGATGAACTAATGTATGCACATGTCTTTTATCATTATGGATCACCTGGAACAGCAAAAAGACTGTGACATAAATGTTGCTCTTCCATATCCTTTTATTTTCACTCTGGAGAAGGACAAGAAAAAGAGGCAAATATTAAAGTGATATTGTTCTGCTTGTAGTATAGGGCAGAGGTGCCCTAGACACATTAGGGGAAAGGAAATTGAGGCACAAGAGAGGTTAGATGATTATATATTTCCTAGAAATCAGGATCAGCAGGTCATGGATGGAAGTTTGGAAGCAGGAGGAGGAGAGGAGCCTGATAGTACAGTTAGGGATGGAGAATCAGAGACTGAGGAGGGACAGACATCTGTGGGAGGATCTACTATCACTGCTTGCACTAGAGGTAAAACAAGACCCATAACTCAGGCTTCCCTTTGGGGAAGCAGCAGGGCCTATTGCTCCCATGAGGTCAAGGTGCATTTTTTCTGTGGTTGAGCAAGATATTTGGAAAAAGGATGTAAGGGATACAGAGATGACCCCTTAGGAGTTGCTAAATGGTTTGAATGGATTGTTAAAAATCAGAACCCAGATTGGGAGATATTGATGTGATGTTAGATGCACTCACAGAAACAGAAAAGGAACAAGTATTGAAGACAGTATGTGCACACGTTCAGAGACAAATAACTATGGGTGCCTTACAAGGGGGTGTGGAAGTACATGTCTGGACAACAGATATGGATTGGGATGCAAGTGTGAGGAGCAGAGCACAGAGGAAAAGAAATCATCAGAGAAACAATGGCCGGTCTAGACTGCTGATAACCATCCTACATGAGATACTCACCTGGAAGCGGAGGCTTACGGGGCAAATCTCATACATAAAGGAACAGGATAGTCTCCAGTTTCTTCCAAGAAGGAGCATTAAGAACAAAGGCCATCTGAAAGCTCATCAAGAAACCAAGATCACTACTCAGATTGGGTTTGTGCTCTGTTGCTAACCCCCACTGTTGCTTCTTCCTGATCGCAGCCCCTCCACACACACAAATTTCAGTTTTTGTGGGGGCTGAGGTAGGAAGGAGAAGGAGTTGAGATGGTGTGAGATGGAGTGAGGAGAGTGAGAGGAGAAAACGGCAATCCAATACAAAAGGATCGTAAAGGGCATCTGGATGGCTTTTCCTCTCCTCCCCTCCAGTCCTTAGCTCTGTGATGGCAAGACAACATGCCTCAGTGGGTTCGCTGTGTGTCTGTATCTATCTTGTATGTTTTGTTTGGCAGGTTTAGGTCTATAGTGCTTTCTGCAAATGACTTCTGTTGTAGGTAGAGTGCTTTCTGCAAATCTGCCCATGGCAATATCCAAGAACTTGCATATAATGTTGCATGTGTGAATAAACGATACTAGTCATACTCTTGACTGTTTCTTATGAGCACTGGCCAGAGCTACAACATAAAGGCTGTTTATAAATGCCTAGATGTCAGACCAACTGCTCCCTAGAAGGAGGACCAGACAAACAGCACGAGGCTTGATTTGTGAAAGTCCAGGGTCAGACCTATAGTAAAATTAATACTATTTGTGGGTCTGATGGCTGCTCAATTGAATGCTGGTTTGCATACCAGCTGCTCAAGCCCCCTCTAATAAAGGAGGACCTGGCTTCCCCACCTGCTTCACGCAACCCCAAATAATGATGTAGATTACGAGCAATTATAGAGATATCAGCGCTTGATTAAATGGGGTCTGGAAGATACTATTCCAAAAGCAGTAAATCGGTAAGCTTTGTATGCAGTAAAGCAAGACTTAAATGAGTCTCCCACTGCATTTTTTGATAGATTGAGATCAACCATGAGAAAATATACAACTACAGACCCATCTTTGGAACAAGGTAGGCAGCAAACAGTGTCTTTGTTTATTGGACGATCGGCTCTGGATGTTAGGAAAAAGCTCCAGAGGATGAAGGAGCTAGATTTACAGGATCTAGAGAAGTGTTGGCTGAAGCCTGGTGAGTGTATCGGAATAGGGAAGGGAACAAGAGGCGCAGATAGAGACAATAGCAAACCGTGGTGGCTGCTATGAACCAATAACCTGCACAGGCTACCTTGGCTGCCTTGAATACACAACCACTGAGAGTGGGTGGAATGAGTCAAGGAATAAGACAGAACATGAAAGGAGGAGTTTAAGGGTGAATCAGTATGCTTATTGCAGGGAGACTGGACACTGGAAAAGGGAATGTCCTAAGTTAGAACAGGCCCCTAAACCAAGTGTGTTACCAGAACTTGACTGACTGGGACCTGGGGCATTTATCCTAGCAGTCCTGCTGGTTAAACTAAAGCTAGAGAAGCAGGAAAAGAAAGTGGAATTTTTGATTGACACAGGAGCCTCTTACTTGGTTTTGAATCAGAGATTAATCCCCATAAACAAAGACTTTGTAATTGTAGTGGGAGCTACCGGCCAAATGAAAAGAGAAGATTTCATAAAACCTCTTAAGTTTCAATTGGGAAAACAAATTGGATTACACAGATTTCTTTATATGCCAAATTCTCCCAAATCTCTACATGGATGGGATTTGCTAGAGACATTGAATGCCAAAATCACTTTCAACCAGGGAGAGAAGAAACTGACAGTGGGGGAAGATGAGTTAATAGAAATTTTTAGGCTTGCTCTAATTTAACCTGAAGAACACAGGATTTGTGTTTTGATTGAAGAGATTTTAAATCAGGTATATCCAGGAGTACGGGCTTCCGAAAACCCTGGGAGATCTAAATTGGCTGTCCTGATTGAGGTAAGACTAAAGCCCAGGGCCAAAACAGTAAGAATCATACAGCATCATTTAAAACTTGAAGACTGGAAAGAGGTTAAAGAAATAATTGATTACTTCTTGAAATTTGTTGGTTGAGTGTGAATCAGAATGAAACTCTGCAGTTTCACCAGTGGAAAAGTCAGATGGCAAGAGCTGTTGATTAGTGCAAGATTTGGGGGCGAAACATCAAATTATTCAGGAAACACACCCAGTAGTGGCAAACCCTTATACTCTGCTTATGAAGTTAAAAATGGAGCAAGTACGGTTTACCACACTGGGTTTGAAGAATGCTTTTGGCTAAAGAAAGTCAGAAATTATTTGCATTTGAGTGGGAAAAACCCAAAATGGGGAGAAGAACCCTACTTACCTGGACAGTGATATTGGGAAATGAGTTGGCCAAGGAGCTTGAAACCTGGGACCTGCCATTGATAGACAGTGAATTGTTACAAAATGTGGATGACTTACTCACTGCCACAGAAACCAGAGACTCCTGTATTAAATGGACTTTGAGCTTATTGGATTTTCTAGGACTAAGTGGATACTGAGTCTCAACAGAAAGCACAGACTGCTCAGCAATGACTGACCTATGCAGGGGGCTTGGAATCTCATGATCTTTAAAGTCTCTTCCAACCCTAGCTGTTCTATGGTTCTATGGCAGCAGAGATACCAATCACTTTTACCCCAGCGGCACCAGTGACACTAGTCACACCAGTGACACCAGTGATCTTGACCTCAGTAACACTAGTTAAACCAGTGACACCAGCCACACCAGTCACCATGACCCCAGTAACAGCAGAGGCACCAGTCACACCAGTGACCCCAGTGACAACAATGCCACCAGTGACACTTGTGACACTTGTCACCTTGAGAGAAGTGACACCAGTTACACCAATGATGGCAATCACCTTAAATCCAGTGAGAAAAGTCACACCAGTGACTACAGTGACATTAGTTACTTTGACCCCAGTGACGCCACTCACACTCATCACGCCAGTGACAACAGTGACACCATTCACCTTTACCCCAGTGACACCAGTCACACCAGTGACAGTAGTCACTTTGACGACACCGACATCAGTTGCAACAGTGACCTTGGTGACACTTGTCACATGAACCCAAATCACACCAGTGACACCAGTCAAACCAATGCCACGTGTAATATCAGTGACACTAGTTACGTTAACTCCAGAGATACTGGGCACACCAGTGACACCAGTCACACCAGTGACCTCAGTCATACTAGTCACTTTCACTTCAGTGACACTCGTAACAATAGTGACCTTGACCCCAGTGATACCTGTGACTCTAGTACCTTGACCCTCGTGATATCACTCACACTCATCACACTAGTGACACCAGTCATCTTGACCCCACTGACAGTAGTCATGCCAGTGCCACATGTGACAACAGTGACACTAGTCACCTTGACCCCATTGACTCCTGTGATACTAGTCACATCTCTCACACCACCGACAGCACTCACCTTAACTCCAGTGACACAAGTCACATCAGTGACTCAAATCACACTAGTCACCTTAAACCCCATGACACCAATCACACTTGTCACACCAGTGACAACAGTGACACCAGTCACCTTGACTCCAGTGATATCTGTGACTCTGGTGACACCAGTCACTTTGACCGCAGTGACACCAGTAAGTCCAGAGCTGGACGCAGTACTCCAGGTGGGGTCTCACCAGAGCAGAGTAGAGGGAGAGAATCACTTCCCTCAATCTGCTGGCCACACTTCTCCTGATGCAGCCCAGGATCCGGTTTGCCCTCTGGGCTGCAAGTGCACACTGCCGGCTCACGTTGAGCTTCTCGTCCACAAGCACTCCCAAGTCCCTCTCCTCAGGGCTACTATCCAGCCAGTCACTGCCCAGCCTGTAGTTGTGCTTAGGATTGCCTCCACCCAGATGCAGGGCCTTACGCTCATTCTGCTATAATTTTTTTACAGATTGGTTCTTTGGTCTCACATTTTTTACAGCCATAAGTGAGCAGCCCTGACCGAGGAACAACCATAAAAATATTACCACCAGTGTAAATCCCTGGTAGGTTTTGCTTTGATAGAGAAAGACCTGTGTTCTCCATGGAAGTGAGAGACAGAGCAGGCTCTGGACCTGAGGAAACAGCTGCCAGTGCAGTCAATGACACAGGCTGTCAGTGTGTGTGAATGCCGCTTTGAATGACTGGGCAACCAATCTGATTCTAAAATCGTGCCTGTTTCTTTGGACTAAGGACCTGATTACGGTTCCTGATTAGTTACCTCAATTCGCATTGATTTCGGTGAGAGTTAGGACATGCCATGATCTTTGTGATCAAGCTCTACATTCTGCAGCCAGAAGACACTCTTATGTAGGACAGGCACTGGAGGGGATACACAGCACCGCACAGTGTTACTGCAGGTTATGTTATGAGGTTAATTAATAAGGGCTATGCTCTGGAGACAACGGCTCTTGAATTACCCTCCTTCCTTTTAAGGAAAAGAGCTAAGGGAGATTTCACGGTTTTAATAGAATAGAAAAACCATAGAAAATAGGACTGAAAAGCAGCTCAGGAGGTCATGTAGTCCATCTTTCTATCTCAAGGTAGAACTAGCTAAATCTAAACCACTTCCTGAGAGGTACTTTTCTGACCTTTGTGACAGCGGAGATCCCGCAACCTCCTTGTGCAGGCTATCCCAGTTCTTGGCAATTTTAGTTACAGGTAGAAAGTTTTTCTTCCTGCCTCATCTGAATCTCTTCTGTTCATTTGTTCAGTAACGTTTGTACCTTCCTCATGAACACCGTATAACGTCTTCATCTGCCTCATTATTTCACATGAGTTGCCATGTTTCCTTATCCTTTTTTCACAGGTAACGTTTTCTAAACTTCTGATTTTCTCACTGCTCTCCTCTAACATTTGCATTGTAAAACTAAGGTTTTTATTGTAGCTGAAGCAGTTTGACTGTTACCTAGTTGGAGGGGGAAGAAATCCAGAAAGCAGGCATTGTGTGGAAGCTGTAAGGCATTACAGGGTCTCTGTGTGCACAGAACGCCTGCAGCTTGAGTATTCCTTTGGCGAGTAACCGCTGCCAGTGCAAGACATCTCGTCTTCAGCACGTGTAGGATCGTACGTGACCCTGGAGTGTTCACAGGGCCCTAATTCACTGGAGGGGCTCTGCTGACGTTGTGAGCTTAGGAATGGTACCAGGGGCCCAGAAGTGAACTGGGGCGTGCATTCACTCTTTAGCCATCTGTTGTTTTTTGTTACAGCCTCCAAATTCTTCATACTTTGATATTACAGATTTATCTTAAAATCTGAATGTCTCTTTCATCCCCCAAAGGGAAGTTAAATGATAAACAGGAAATCTATAGGAATGGCTGAAAGGATCCACCTTGCAAAGGGGCTGTCTTGGTGTGAAATTTGTGGTGCATGCTTGCATTTTGTTCTGCCAGTTTCTGTCTGTCCTTGTAGTAAACTCTTTTTTTCAACAAGCATCGTGAGGGATGCTCTTTGCTGTTTGTGTTCTGGATCTCTCATGCACAGAAATTGCTCATGGAGCATTTGGGCCTGAACAGCCCAAAGCAGAAGAGAGTTAAAAGAATGGATCCATTTGGGTCCATTCCTTAAACAGCCCAAATGGATCATTCTTTTAACTCTCTTCTGCTTTCACCAAGCTGAGAATCCTGTTGTCTTCTGGTGTGTGGCTTAGGCTTCACCTAGGTCGTTAGCAAAAGAGTTGCTAATATTTGATTTTCCTGTCCATAATGAGAAAGAGACCCCTAAGTGCTCACTGCCTATCCACTGTGTGGCTGTGCATTATATCGAGCTGAGTCTAGGAGAACTTTTGAATAAATTAACACTCTCCGTTTTTAAAATGTTTGTCATTTTGTATTGAATTACACAAACTGCTGAGTGTTGCTGTGATACGTGGACTTCAAAGAGGGGTAAGAATCAGGTTATCAGAAACGGCACATATTCAAAATGGATGTGACAATGATTGAGTGGCCTTTGATATGTCGTCTTTGTTTAAAACTGAGGTTCAATCATACCTTAGAGTTTACATATTATGTGTGAACAGCCTGGAAACACTGTGCTAAGAAGGCAGCAGTAGACTGGCTTCAAGAACATGTTCTGAAGTTAAATTAACAAATCTTGCCCAGGACTGAGCACTATGTTTGTCTGGTGCCTGATGTAACTTCCACTGGAAGACTCAATCCCAACCATGCAGTGCAATGAACTTCGTCTAACAGCATTTTTCTGTCTCAAATTTATGTAAATCTAAGTGTCTCCCTGACTACTCCCACTTACTCTAAGGGTTTCATCGGGGAAACAACTTAGTATTAAATACATGTAGTGAGAAATCTGCTGGCCTTTTTGTTCTTCTGTGTGTGGTTTTTTATGTAATTGGTTACTGCTTTAGGTTCTTTAAAACATGATACTTCACAGGCATTTTATTTTCCAGTAGTGAAACAGAGAAGGAAAAACTGATGATTGGGACATCCTGTAGTACTGCCAGAACTTTTATTTTTTCCCCTCTAATTTCCTCTATTTCACATTTCTTGTTTTTTCTGCACCTTCACATCAAAACGATCCATTTTGGAAGAGTTAGTTTGTCCTGGAAGGATGGACAAAGAAAATGTTAGGGGGATTCTTCCTGTTTAGCATCAACTCATCAGACGTCGGCCTCACTAGAGCAGTCAGTTTCCATTGGGTGTGCCTGGACTTCAGGTGGGATTCACAGAATCACAGAACATTAGGGACTGGAAGGGGCCTCGAAAGATCATTCAGTCCAATCCCCTTACCAGAGCAGGATCCCCTAGATCAAGTCACACAGGAACATGCCCAGGTAGATTTTAAATCTCTCAGAGAAGACAACTCCACAACCTCCCTGGTCAGCCTGTTCCAGTGCTCTGTCACCCTCACTATGAAGAAGTTCGTTCTCATATTTGGTGGCGAGGATAGAGAGGAGTAAATACTTGGTTATTTTTACCATCTTGGTCCCATATTGAAGGCTCTAGTGGATACAGGATGCCAAAGTATTTGCAGTCCTGACTTCATGTTACTCATGGCTTCTTTCTCTTCTCAGTCTTTCTTAACTCTGAGAGAAATACTTTCTGACTTGGAAGTGAAATATCTCAGCACATTGATCTCCCTTATGAATTAAATGCCTGAGAGATCCACATTATGAGAAAGACCGCTTTAATTATTGTAGTGGCAACAATGCAAATTAATCTAAATCATCCTATTACATTTTTTCTTCCCTTTTTTTTTTATAAGGTTTTGTAGATCTGTAAACCTGAGGAGTTACCCAGGCATGTCTTATTGTAGGTAATTGTTCTCTTCCTTGCAAACCTTTCATAACTGAACGCTGGAGAAATGCTTCGATCACTGAGGTGCTAAGATCAGAAAGTTTCACTATTGGTTTCCATTGGCATCACATTAATCTCAACCCCTGCACTAAAAAGGGCACAGATACTCCTCCTTTCCAAGCCTAAGTGAAGTTTGCCATCAAAGCGAACATTTTCTGTCTATATCTGTGTTTAGCAAATGGCTACAAATGCTAATATTTGTTTGCAGTTATTCCATTTTCCTCCTTGCTAGGCAGATCAGGGCAATGCATTTTGCAGGAGGAAGATTACTGAAGGAGCAATCCTTTGTCCCTTAAATCATTCCTGCAGGAGAAGGGAGCATAACAGAGATTTAAAATCTTCCATCAAACCCCTTTCCCTCACGTCCAGGGTGATGATTGTTTCCTGTGATGCTGCCTACTGGAGATTAATGACATTTTCATAGTTTCTTTTTTTTTTTGAAAAAAAAAAAGGAAGATGAGAGAAATGAGACCTCAAGAAAATATGTAGTTTACCCTTCTGTGTTGTATAAATTAAACTCACTTTTTCCTAATACAAGAGTGACTCACAGCTAGAAGAGACTCATGAAGAATTGTGCAATACTGCATTCTTCCTGACAAGCTGTGCTAAATATCAAGAATTAATCTGTGGCTGTGAACAGGGGACCCGGGCACTCTTCCTTATTAGATTTTTTTCAGACCTCCTGCCACAGGCTGTCTTGTCGGTAAAAGAGCATCATCTGTCTTGGCTTTGAGCAGCAGAGCAGGCTGGATTTGCCTTATCATGTGCATTGCTTTCCCTTTCTTTGTTTTGTGGTTCCTTGAGCTTATGTCTCTATTTCGGTGTCAGAAGCATTTTCTTTTACTGCCATCTAGCCCATAGGAAAGTGCATCAGCGCTCAGGCTCCAGCCTTGCTGTACTTCATCGGGGGATGAATCGATTTTCTTGCTGTCTTTGGTGCTAATAAATCAAATGCATTATTTCAGCAAAAACACGACCTGGATGGTGATTATATAACCAGCCCTGATCAAAAAGAACAGGTTGGAGATTAGAAAACCTAGAGTTTGGATAACAGGGTGAGATTTTTGTCACCGGCCCATTATTGTTTTATAACAAAGCTGTAACACATTACCCTTGTTTCATTTCCCCGATCCCTGAAGAGTTCCTGTTGCTGCCTTTGCATTTTTCTTTCTTTCACATCGTTACAGTTTATTCACCTAATCCAAATTAGGGTTTTCATTTTGGAGTAGAAGAGCAGAGCTAATGACCGTATGTCTAAGCATTAAAGACAGCGTAGGGCTCAGCAAACCTTCTTCCTGCCTGTATGGAAATCTGCAATATTTTACACTTGTCAAGGTTTTTGGAAAGTTTGACTTGTGGGGATTTTCCTCCCCTCATACCAAAGGGAAGAGTTGAGTTGAATTATGCCAGGTGCTTCATTTGCATTTCTGGACAATTTTTTTCCGTGTCTTCAGCTCATGCCAAATCAAACTCCTAACTTTTCATTCTTGGTAACGTCAGATTACTCTTTCATCCCTCCTGGAGTTTACCATCTGCTTTTTACAGTACATTTTACCACAAGGTTTCAGACTAATATCTGTGACTCAATGGATGAAGTTGGATTCTTCCTATATTTTCTGTACATTGTGGGACCGGCTGCTGCTTGTCCACCCCACAGACAGCACTGATGTTCCTGGTTTTTGACCACAACTCTCACCCTACTAACTCCAGGCAAAGAAGTGAGAACGTCCTCAAGTGCTGTGGAACCCAGAAACTGAATCAGGAGAGAGGCAGCTGAGGAGTTCCTTGAAGTAAATACAGGGATCATGGAATCATTAGGGATTGGAAGGGACCTCGAAAGATCATCTAGTCCAATCCCCCTGCCACAGCAGGATCACTCACTGTGAAGAAGTTCCTTCTGATATTTATATGAAACCTCCTCTGTTCCAGCTCACACCCATTGCCCCTTGTCCTATGTTTTATTAGGTAGCTTGAATTCTGCAATAGGGTGGCCCTTCCCAGCATCTTCTAGCCAAGGTTTAAAATTTAGTTTCCGGGTATTAATGAATTAAATCTCACCATACTCTTCTAAAGTTTTGGGGCAATAAAGCTGTTTGACAGTGAGATGGATGGATGAGCAGAGATTAAATGATTTGCTGGCAAAAGTGTCATTTGTCAGATGCAGAACGGGGAGCAGTGCTCACTCTCCTATCACGGCACATCTTCCAATTTACTACCGCTGTGTTATTATAACTTAAATCTTGCTTTAACAGTAACTTGTCCTGTGCTATCTCTGAGCTCAGCTGGTGTTCGTAATCTTCTTTATTTTCTCGGTGTATTATTTTCAGTCTAACCAATCACAGTTGTCTCTTTTATGTTGACTCCATGCACCATTAAAAAGCTCACTCATGCAGGTGTATTTTTATTTGAAAACTATCTGCCCTTGAGGCAATCTTTGTGCTGCCTGACTGTACTTGTGATAGATCCAGTTGTGCGCTATTAGCTGTCTTTTACAGCTGAATCCAAGAATAACTCATTGCTGTTTTTCAGCGTGGATTTAGAATACAACTTAGAATTGTATTTTATTTTTTACATTTAGTGCTAAAAATTGTCACTTATGGCTCTTCTCATGGTCTGTCTATACTCATTCACTGGATTTTCTGTTCTAAGAAGACATTCTTGTATTTCATCTTTAATTGATTGGCTACTCCTGAATTTGCTTTTGTTCATTCTCGTTTACTTCTGCCCTTTCAGAGGCCTCTGTGTTTCTTTGGTTTCTCAAGGCCATTGCCGTTGGTAGGGTTGGTACTGGCTGTCTGTTTTGGGGGCAGAATTGATTGTGGGTTATATTTTCCAAATACTACTTGGCACAGCGTTTCAGTGATGCTTTTTCAGGGACAGCTACATGCTTTTATGTGACCTTCAATCTTCTGCCTGTTTCAGTCATCTTCCCCCTTCCTTTTCCCAAGGGGTCTGTGGTGATTGTTCTTATTTAGACACACACACACATGTATTTCAGCTCCAGATGTTGAATATTCTCCTTCAAGTCACTGTCTCAGTATGATGCTAAAAAATGCTGAAAGGATGATGCAGATTGGGGATGAGATATGAAGGTAGACAGATAATTCTTGAACCATTCTATCGAACATCTCATGAGAGGTGTAGAAAAGCAAGATGATATTCTTATTATTCTGGTTAAATTTTCACTTGGACATCTTCAATCCTGTATAGATTTCTGCTGTTTTTTTCTAGCATAGTCCATTGTTTTTTTGGCTGTTTGTTCCAAACAGTTGTGTAATGTTTCTGTCCGTGGTTAGCAATTTGCTGTTTTGCATTCAAGGTAGCTTGTATGTCAGTGCTGGTAGAAGTGATCATTTATTTTTAGATCCTAAATCATTCAGGACCGTATAAAGCATGGTAGATATAGAAGATAACAATTTGTCTCCAACGGTTTCCTTATTTTTTATTAATGTTTTGATTTCATATTCTCTCTGTCAGCATATCAGTTGCTTCCTGAATATGTATTACCATTGTAATTGATAGTGTGACTCCTAAGTAACTCTCTTAACTGCTGATTATAACTGTGACGCTGCTCCATTTGAAGAAGCTTTGAGCCTACTCATCACCGTGGATGAGTCAGTCCTCGCTGGTGCATTATTTACAATCCTAGTTCATGGAGCTTCAAACAAGTTTTGTTGTGTTTGAGGAAGACGTCTCCTCATCCGAGTAAGTTTTTGCCACATCCTGAATTGACTTGAAGACAACTTTGCTTGTTTGCATTTGTGGATCTTCCACAGAAATAAACCCATAAGTTTTCCATGTGTATTACATGATACCGTATTCTACTGCATGTGTGACTGCGCACAGGATGGACCTAAGTCCAGGCGCTGGGCAAAGGCAGCTCAACACAGATTTTCATCCCCTTTCCACTTGTATCTTACTCAGGCTCATCTCATTTACTGGCAATGGTGTGCTGTCTCCTTCCTCAAGGTATTATGTAACAGATTCTTTCTTATATTTAGAGCTCGTCTGTCTTCTGAAGAGATCTCAGGTTTAATAATAAACTTACAGGAAAAGATGACGATCTTCCTTGAGGCAGGCAGAGAGAAAGAGCTGTTGGGTTATTCTTACAGGAGCTGTGTTAGATTGGGAGCAAAATCATTGCCTCGGAGGTGGGCAAATTGAACATGTTAAGGCTCAGACAAAATCAAATAGAACAAAGATCTTAACAAAAGATTTTTGCATAAACAAAGCATCGAATTCTGGAGACCAGGCAGGAAGAATTTGTGTTGTATTGAGGAGTCCGTGACAGAGAGGCAATGTCTGTCATCTTGTGAGATCCATTTTGTAGTGTCACAGCTCTTGTTTTCATTTGACCTTATAGCAGCAATTGGAATGTGCACACAGATTTGTGTTTAAAAGGTGCTTGAGATAATTTTAGGACATGTCTTCCAAGTTTTAAGTAACTCACTGTACCTTTCAGGCTGGCAGAGAGACCAGAGCACTGCAAACTTGCTTGAAATCCTCAGCTTGTTCAGAATCAATTCCTATCGCCTTTGTGCGCAAAAAGCGCTATATATAGCTACAGTACTCTGCAGGCAGGCTGCGCGTTACGCAGGCTCTGGACCTGATCTACCCAAAGCAAAAGCCTAGATTCTTCATCTTCTGAGCATGGGCACTCCTGTGACATCTTCAGTACAAACCTCTCAGTGAAATCAGAATGCAGGTTTTAAATAAGCCTCTGAACTGGGAGAGTAGGGAAGCTCAGCCAAGGAAGGGGGAGTGGGGAAGCACGAAGATCTGTGTCACTTGAGCCTCCGTGATGGTTTGGTACTATGGCTTGTTCCTGCAGTCTGACACGTGATGGAGCCCGTTTCAGATGCCTCAATAACCTCACATGGCCTGAAAGTGGTATTTCCTCTCCTAGTTTCTTTAGTATTTGGTAGGAGGAGGTTTGTTGGGGAGTTTTACCTCTCCAGGTTTTAATTTTCTTTTTTCTTACTTCTTAGAGATGCTACAATTTGCAGCGTTTCCTGCTGTAAATAGATCCATATAGAAAGCGGAAGGTGAACTATAAAGGGAAAACTGTTTGGTTGAAGCTTCTGTTGCTACAACTACTCCTCCAGTTCTTCTCTCTACAGCCTTTAAGTGTAAATCTCCTTGTCATTTGTGGGTTCTCCTTGTGAATCGATTGTGTACAGTGAACCTAACCCTGGTGCAGTCCCCTGTGATGTCAGTAGAAGGTGAGAAAGCAAGACCGTACCCAAAATTTCTACCCAGACCTAGCTCAGCAGAGACATGTTATCCCATTGATCAGTCAAGACAGATACTTGAATTAATCATTTAAGCCACAAGGAGCATAAACTCAACACTGTGGTTAAAATAATTTGTCAAGGATTGGCAAGATAATTTCTGTCCCTGTGGGGTTTTGCATGTTCAGTGTTTCATGATGTGGTCTCTTAAAAAAGGTCTTGGGATTCCTTGTGCTACCTTTGAATGTGAAGTTGGATTTCCCATTGTAAAATGAAGAAATCTCTGCTTAAGGAAGGAGGGATTATAGGCAAAGGAGAAAAGAAACGTGGGGCGCAGCACTATGGGGTGCTTTTAGGTTATTGACTGGAAAGCACAAAGCTATACGGAACAACACCTAAACAAATAAGTTTTGTTTAATAATGTTAAATGGCAATTTAAATGTGACCCTTTTGATCCAATCAAAGTCTGTGCCTTTTGTTTTTAATAATGTACTGTACTTAGAAGGCTCTCTCTTACCTGCTTTGTGAATGTGATTGTTGAAGATGGATAGCAGTAGGTTTGGCTGTTGTTTCCTTAGCAAATCTTTTAAACTAGGATTGGAAGCAGAATATTATACAGCCTATGGAAAAACGTCTAAAGGCTGCCACTGTGTCATTCAGGCAAGAACAAGTGAAAGCCCTAATGCTTTTTATCTGCCGTTCTGTTCCTCAACACTATAAATAATTCAGATCTGTTGGCTTAACTACTTCTGGCAACTGTTATTTATTAAGAATGACTGAAATAACTATGTGGCTCAGTAGAACAGAATGCATTAGGGACTTTAATGTGAAGCCGAATAGCTAAAACATTTTGATCATCCTTTAAAGAAAAAGACCCTAAACCCGTAAACCTGCCAATAACCTTTCCAGTTCTGTAAACGACAAGTGACAGCAGGAGTTAGGGTGTGATCTTTCTGGGGTGAGTAAGGGAAGGTTTATTCCTCTAAGACACATCCCCTGATCTTAGAGCTCCATTTAACTGTCTGGTATCGTCTCTGTGCACTGATGTCAGTAAGATTGAAATTAAAGTTCCAATAACATCTGTAGTTTGCCCCACTGTATTAGATTTGAACCTACTAGTAGCTATATGTTTATCTGTAAAATTATGTTTAAAAGCACTGTATGGTCTTGTCATGTTGGCTTTTAATTTGACTATCTAGCCCTCCCGAGAAAGCAGGTAGAAGAGCAGCAGCATTTTCTGGTGATCAGTGCAAGTAAATTGTGTTTCCCTTGTCCCTTTCCCAGTGCAGAGTTAATTAATATTACCCAGCTCTTCTTGGTACTCATCATTGGAGCTGAAATTGCTTCCAAAGGTCAGTATCATTATACCTGTTTTGCAGACAAAAAGACTGAAGTCATTGGAAGGGCTGAGATCAGGCAGGGCTTTGCTCCACCAGAATCAGAATGTGTTATCGTGGAGCGGCGGGTACTTAGCTGGGCACCCTAAGATGTATTGCTGTACAGCAGCAGAGTACTTTTGCAAGTCAACTGATTATGAATAGTGCATTTGGAATAAATTTTGTATCACAAAAGAGTTGACACCCAGGACTCAGATGACTAATTATCTAATCTTACATCTGGCATAAACACCCAAGCCATTTGTATGATGAACTGCGTCTCACCAGAGTGAGAAGGGAGCAAGAGAACATTCTCTGCTGACTCAGTGGTCATAAATCTTCCAGGATGTGTTTTGCCTTATACCTGATATTTGTTCAATGGGTTGAAAGAAGTTAAGTGATCAAACGTCATTTGAGAATCCCAGCCTGCAGCGGTCTTTTCCCTTCTCATTTAAATGAAGACAAATATTACAGTAGAAGCACAATTATTTGGGGACTTGCTATGTGTGGTGGTACTGGAATTTGTCCATGGGCACTGTGAAATCATTGTTCTCACTCTTCTTTCTTTTCAAAAAGAATTCATTCTACATCCATTTGCCTTAATGATGATGTGCAGCAGAGACAGAAATTAAAAGAACGCTACGTCCTGCTGGGCAGCATTTCATTTCATTTGTTCGAAATCAAGTCATTAACTATAACAGCACAATACATTTTTCTTTGTGACTAGTAATCAGGGGGCTTTGAATCCGATCTGAAATAAAACTGACGTTTTGCTGGGGGTGATTCTTATTTCACTTTTATTTCTGGACACATCAGATTTGTATGGTGTGTCTCCTCGGGTTAAGAGAAGCGTCAGTGAAAGTTTACTTTAACAGAGAGGAAAGAGCAGGAGATGAACCAGTGACGAGTAACTGATAGGCCTGAAATTGTCTGAAATTGTATCACAGTACATTAGGGACTGGAAGAGACCTGGAATAATCATCTAGTCCAATCCCCCTGCCAAAGCAGGACCACCTAGACCAAGTCACACAGGAACATGTCCAGGCGGGTTTTAAATGTCTCCAGTGAAGGAGACGCCACAATCCCCCTGGACAGCCCCTTCCAGGGCTCTGTCACCCTCACTGGGAAGAAATTCCTTCTCACACTGGTGTGGAACCTCCTGTGTTCCAGCTCACGCCCACTGCCCCTTGTCCTATCACTAGATGCCACTGAGCAGAGCCTGGCTCCATCCTCCTGACACCCACCCTTCACATATTTATCAACATTAATGAGGTCCCCTCTCAGTCTCCTTTTTTCCAAGCTAAGGAGACCCAGCTCCCTCAGCCTTTCCTCATAAGAGAGTGGCTCTGCGCTGAACCCTCTCCAGCAATTGTCTGTCCTTGAACTGAGGGGCCCAGAAATGGCCACAATATTCCAGATGCTGGTGTCTGCACTAACAAAGTTTTCTGCAGCGTGAACTTTTCTAGCTAGCAGGTCATTAATGTTTTATAGAGAGGAGGGAAATTATCAGAAAACCCCTCCGATTAGAACAGAAAATACTTGAAATAAAAAAGAATATGTGTAAGTATCTTCAGAGCAAATTCGGACCCTCTCATTGATTTTTAGACAGTGTCTCCTTCTGGCTTGACAAAATACAGAATTGATAAATTCAATTTGATGTATGCTGTGTACGGGTTTATGCTGATGTTGGCACACTTTCAGATGTAAAATTAAATTACTTTTTCCAATAAGGCACTGTAGATTGAAGCATGGATTCCTTTCTTTGCTAATGGAACTAGTAGAAAGATATTGAATTACGTTGACTTCCAAATTGACTGAGAGCCAAAGAGAGAGAAATCAATGACATTTTTAATGTCCTGTAGAGCTTTTAAACAGGCCTGAGTCTGGCAGAGAAACTCACTGTGAGATAACTGTTGTTGACATCGGTTTTCCAGTTAAGAAATGTGCTTGTTCGTTACCATTCCAGACAGGGCTGTGCTAAGTAGGCAGTGACTGGTTTTTGGAGAGGCACTCAGGCGAGTCTGGTTACAGGGTCACCGTGTCACTCAGCCGCTGAGCACGCCTGGGGAGCGCAGAACCCACCCTGTGAATACGCAAGGTAGTCCCTGCAGAACAGTAACAACAGAACCCAGAAGGTTCTTTTACCTCCTGGATAAATTCCTGAAAGTCACATGGATGGGCAATTCCAACAAATTATTTTTACTTTGATTAATTAATGCGAGGGAAAACACAGATTGTTTGGGTGCTGGGGCTCTGTGTTTTTGCATTTGCGTAGCTGAATCCTGAAGAGCTAAGCTTTACAGTAAATACTCATTGAACATGTTGCTTAATTAAGTTATATAGTAGTATTTATCTAATTTTGTCAAATACATTTTATAAGGGCAGTTATAATTTTATAAAAGATGATCCAATCCCTCAGACTCTTGCTGCTCACACAGTAAAGGTTCTGGTTTAGACAGGAGGAGACCACCATATAGCTACATCCTCAACATCTGAGAATCATGACTGAGGTTTGTGGGTCCTGGTCCGTTCCTGTAATTAATTTCTTTCTCTTTGCATTCCTTCAAAGTGTTTTACCTTTAGCTAGTACCAGATTAAAACAAGACATCTCTGAAGGGCTCTGGTCCTGGAATATGATTTTTCAACAACAAACTTTGTGTCTTCAGTTCTTTGATGTAATAAAAAACCCCTATCATACAGTTGCTTCTGGGAATTCAATTTCTTGCAGTAATTTGACTTTCAGCTCCTGGAAGATTCATCTGGGATTTTTAAGAGTTGATCATGTTATAGGAGATGACTTCTGTCATTTAAAAGGCAGCTTTTAGTACAAGTAGCATCAGCTCTACAGAGACTGAAATATAAGTAACCTTAGAACTGCTGTATTGTGAGAAATCGTAGAATTAGGTTTCAAAAACAATATACAGGTGATCTATTCAGCAGAACAGCTCTGTAGAAGGTGTTTTTATGAAGTTTGGGTTCTTTACAGTTCACCCCTTCAGTGTCAATTGCATTTTAGTGGCAGACATTAAATCTCAGATGCTTACGAGTGCTTCATGGTCAGCAACCGTTTATTGTTTAAGGATGCAGTAACCTTCAGGACATCGTACCTCGTCAAAGAGACAACAGGGAACTTTTTATTTTGCCTTGCTTACGTTTCACTAGCTTTATCTGCTGTCATGTGCGCTTACCGCTCCGAGAAAGGAAGGAGTGACTTGCTGTGCAGCACGAAATGGGTTAGAGGTCTCAGTCTAGTTCATGCACTGAAGACGGAATGTTAAAAGTCAAGGCTTTCCCTTAGTGACCTGTGTTGTCAGATCAGAATCTAGCGGCAACATTCCAAAAAGTTGATTTCAAAAGTCTGTTTTCTAAGGGAACAACACTGTTGTTCTTGCTCTATCTGTCTGCCCATCCAGTTCCTCCCACTGATAAGCTTGACCCTGCAGGCTGGTTGCACTGAAACCCACAAGAATGGGCTGAAGTCTGAAAGAAAACTGAATACCTGTCAGCTTTCTGAAAACTGGTGTCTTAAGAATGGCCCCTCAAGGTGAAGGCAGGGAATGCTGAACAGGCAGATGGATCCCTCTGGCAGTGTCAGGGGTCAGCATGCACATCTGCAGGGTGCCTGTGCTTGTCCTTCCTGCTGCTGGTGCATCGTGTCTCCTACTTGACCTTTATTTAGCTTCTTGTGAGAAAAGCATGTGCAGTATCATGTTAGAGATCTTGTGTTAACCAGGTTCTGAAACACAGCAGTGCAAGAGAGGTTGAACACATGTGCAAATGTAGCTGGAAAGTGGGCCTGATCCTAGACTTGGCACCCATTGACAAATGCAGTGCCAGCTGCCTCTGGGCCTCAGAGGCTGGGAATGGGAGCTGCGCTCGCCTGGAGAGCTCTGGCTGGAGAGACGAGGTAGGAGATCCCTTTGCAGCCAGGTCTCCCAGGTAGGCGGATAAAAGAACAGGTGAACCATGCAAATCCCGCTGCCATGAGTAATTGGTTTTCTTTTTTTCTTCCCCCAGCATCATGCCAATATTTAAATTTTGCTCTGTGCCCTGTTCTTTTTTCTAATTAGTTTGCTATGCTGAGCAGCACAGCACTTTCTTTACTTCCTCATGTATAACATCCTCGCAGAAGCCCCTGACAGATGAGTGCAGCGCCTGAGCTGTTTTGTGGGATCAGGGCCAACAGCCTCATCACGGGAGTTCTGTGGTTTTGCAGACGTTTCCCATCTGATCACCAAGGTGATTTCACGGGAGTTTCCATTCCTACTCGTTTCACGTATCCTGCGCTAGAGGGAACATTTATTGACTCATTAAAAAATGAGGGAAGAATGTGAGTCTTTCAGCTCAGCTTAGATCTCAATTTGTGAACAAGTCCGAAACGATGTCTTTGACTTGTGGTGGTTAACAAATTATTAAGAGGTTATTTCTAAAGGCATTTAAAATTGTTAGTTTGATGGGGTTTTTGAAGGTGGTTACTTTAAAATTGAGACTCTAAATTATTTTTACCTATCTTGGTCACAGCTGTCAAATACGAACTTCAGATGAGGTTTAGCTCTGTGAGCTGGATGTTCAGTGACTGCAACTAAGGTGAGAATTTGTAATATTTACCAGCAGCAAAATTTGCATCCTAATTAGGACTTGCAAAAGGAAATCCTTGTTCCTACTAAGATTCCTACTAAGAAGGTTGACTATTGAGTTACAAAGAGGTACCACCACAGCGTCTGTATGAACACGCTTACGGTAAGCACGTCAGGAGCTCTGTACTTCTCTGATGGTTGTGTATTACATTTCTCTTGCTTACAACTGTCACCACAAGGACAGGAGCCTTTTGAACGTGGCCAGGCAGCTGTCTCTGTGAAGCCTATAGATAGCAGCTTCCTTGTGTAGCACATTTTCAGCTCCTTCAAACGCATTTATCGAGCATCTTTACTGTCTCAACACTGCCAGCTCAAATGACTTCTCAAGGAGCTTTGGTTATGCAATGTTGGAAAGGTGCATTGTTTTTTCTGTTTGTTTCTTTTTCTGTGTGTGTTTGCTGGGGCTTTTTTTAGCAATGTGCTGCAGCAGCTAAAATCTAGTGCAGGGTTTTCACCATGTGTTAGGAAAAAACCCATATTCCATTTGTCCACCGTGAGCAGGCTTTAAATAAGCCTCAGAACTTCTCAGTAGCTGTGCAGAGCAGCACAGGTCAGGGCAGAGCGGTGAGCTCACAGGAGAGCACGATGCTGTGCTGCTTTGTGAGTAAGGAGAGGAGAACCCGCAGAGACAGGAGCTGGAAATAGCATTCGCTTGGCATGATTAGACGATACATCCGTAATCATATGGGGCTCTAACGCCTGCTTAGGAGAATATTCCTGTCTGAGTCCTGCCTGACTTACAGGAGTTGGGAGAGAAGCCCCTCAGCTGGTCTTTCTGGATGGCCACTGAAGGGAGGGCTGGGTAACCAGCCAAAGCATATTCCCAGAGAATTTCTCTGCTCATTACTTCAGTAGATCACAGCATGGGGACTTTCATTAATAAAGACTTTAAAGGCTTCTTCAAAGAGCTCCCAGGCTGTATCAGAAGCTCCATCTGGAAGAAACCTCAGGAGACTTTGGAGTGTTTTGTAAATACAGGCTGGGGACAAATGAGGTTTTTCTTAAATTGAATCTTATGAAACTCACTTCCTAACATGAACTTGCAGCAGGCCACATTAACACAGGAGTGTTTACCAAGCTGCATCCCTGGTGTAATGTCTCTTGGAAAGGGTGCAGTTAGCTTGTCATCCCCACAAAGTCCTTTACTAGCACAGTAAATTATAGGTCTCATGGGAATGTGCTGTACTTGGCTCTTTTCAGGTCATGGTCTCGGTCTTGGATTGCTGTGTGAAACTATATACGAAGCTCTGTGCTGTTTGCCTGAGGATTTGTTTTGTGTTTCAGCAGATTGAATAGCATTTCTATTTAAATCACGCGTCATTCTAAATAAAACAATTGCTGTTCTGCACTGTCAGGAGATTCTTGAGGTAACAGGAACACTGTATGTTTTGTGATTTACTGACCAGTTTGGCCTTTGAAAGGCACCAGTACATTTCGGTCTGGTTTTCCTGCTTTCTTTGGGTTAGTGATGCCTCATCCATTACAGCAGACCACGAGACTCAAACAGACTCAGCAGACTCAAAATACTGTTGAGTGTTTTCAGTGCTGGTGCCCTCAACCATGTATTGTGGTCGGAGGCAGTAGTGTGCCTGTAGCGTCGTTGTGCCATCAGCGGTGCCGATACTCCAGGAGCACTGGCATTCCTGAGTGTTAAGAACTTGATATCTTTATTCCTGTGGTTTTCTGCTTTCTAGAAACATGTTTTTGTTGTGCAGTTGTTCACGACTCTGTGTTAGCCGCCTGCATCAGACTGACCCAGCCTGCTTAGAGCTGTTTGCCTGTGTAAGCCACTTCACCTTCCCATCAGCATATGAGAACAGAGAATATGGAATGAGAAAAATGTATGGAAAACTCCATAAATCTTGTATAGACTGGAAATATCTCCTGCTGTCATCCTGATATTTTTCCCTTCCCTCTTGTGCTCTTATCTAGAGACCTTGGAGTATTTTACAAACACTGGATTAAGCCTCCAGCCTTCATCCTCCTCTCCCTCAGGAAATGACTTTGTCATCCCTTGTTTAGAGATGAGAAGTCAAAAGTGTGAGTGGTGAAGTGACAGGTCCAGGGTCAGCTGCTGACCTCTGGCCTGGCTGTGAATAGACAGAGGCATTCTAGCTCACAGCTCTCTGCTGAACGACATTGTGCCCTCTCCATTTGAGTTTGCCATAACTGAATGACTAATAACATCAGGGTATTTAGACTGTGGCAGAAGAGTTTATTTCCAGCAGCCCACAGGTAGAACCTAGTTAAGGCAGCAGCAGGATGCAGCATATCTCCCACTTCCCCATGGACGTTGTCTGCTGCTGTTTGGTTTTCATGAGAGGTGTGAGGGCAGGTGAAGGTACCTCCACCACGGCAAGGTCAGACCGTTCCAGTGTGGGTCTGCCCTGGTTTGTGGGATGCTGTAGGTGTTCACCTGAACGTTCACATTTGTGATAAAAGCAAAGGTCCTAGACCTGGTTCCTCATTTGTCTTGCTGTAACAATAACAAAGTCTCCTGATAACAGTTTGACTTGAACATCTAATCTCTTTTAAAAGAAGTAAAAAAAAACCTTCCAGTGCAGTCTGCTGTTCCTTGAAGGGAAGCAGTAATTCAACTAAAGTCCTCTCGGGAGCCAAGTAAGAGAAGTAAATTGTAAATTGTGCTAATCAGGAAGAGGAACTCATCTGTCTGCATCTGGTGACTTCCCTGCTTACATGGCAAAGTCCTGTGATGGCTACATAAGAAGCTTTGCGATGAACAAACGTCAAGGGCAATTAATTCTTTAGCAGGCAGCTGATATTATTAGGACAACGAGTAGCCAGACATAGAAGGAAAAGCCTTCAGCTGGTTTATTTTCTCTACCTTTTCCATCAGAAGTGCTAAGTCACTCAAACCCCAGCGGTGTGAACTTTCTTGCAATAAGAATTTTAAATTTGCCATCTCTTTTTTTAGCAGGAGACCTTCTATTAGATTTAGAGCACAGAGGAATAGCTCAGAGAAAATGTTTGAAAGTCTTCACCACTCTAATGCTATCAGGAAGGAGCAGAGTTGTGCGTTAAGCCGGTAACATAATAATACGTGGGCTGAGTTAAACCCACTTCAGACTGGTTTTCTCAAACTTAATTGATGGAAACGGCCCACTTTTCGACTCAATTTATTACCTTGACAGAGTTATTCCAGGATTGCTGCAATGCAACTGTGGGTGTTCTAAACACACCCACGCTGCCAGAGAATCAGGAAGGATGTACTTAAAATCCTTTAATTTATCTAATAACATCTTTAGCTGCTTTTTGTGTGGGTTCAGTATTGTAATGGAAATGCACTCTGTGGCTGGGTAATGCGTAAATAGCGTTGGGAGCTGATTGGGGAAACGGCTCTGAGCAGCCCCTTTCCGTTTTGTAATCTGTTAAAATAATGTCTAACATTTCAGATATCAGTGTTCTTGACTTGGGGTCATCACAGACCTTCTTACCTTCCAAGCCCAGGCAGAGCTCCTTGTGTCAGGGGGTTGTTTCTTTCTCTGCCCTTTAGGTCCTGAGTCTCTTTTAGCAGCAGCTGTTGCCTCAGTTCTCAAGCAGGTTCCCTTGTTACCCATCAGTGGATGTTCCCGAGGGTTTGGTTATAACTGACACAGAGCAATTTTGGTTTGCCTAAAGAAGTTTGAGCACCAGGCTGGTGAGGACAAGCCTCCGGCTGGGAAACAGGCTGAGAATCCTGCAGGTGCTGTTATGTTCATGCCTAAAGCGAGTGAGCTCTGCCTGGCTTGCTGCACGTTATTTCGACTGACCCTTAATCTTTCTCTGTGGGTTTCAGAACTCTGTTCTCACAGTGTTGCATCGTTATTCTACCTCAGGCATCGCAATCTCTCGCTTTTGTTGTAACACAGAAATTGCATGTAACATGAACAGTTCCCAGTATCACGGCTCTGGAGTATTGAAGCTAATAATAGACAAGAAGAACCTGCTCTCTGAGAGCTAAATAAAGACGGACAAGACAAAATAGAAAATGAGCTTCTCCACGCGCCAGACGTAAAGGCGATCCTGACGTGTTTTCCTCTTGCTGATTGCTCTCACCACCGGGCATTGCTGTATGTAAATAGGATCAGAGCTCCTGTGTTGTGCTGGGAAGAGCCAGTCCTAAGACAGCTGATTTCCTCCAGCACTGGGGTTTCATTAGCGTGTGCAGGGCTGAGCCTCCGAGCTGCTGTGTGAGCAGAATACTCAGCTGCTCCGTCTGGGAAATACTCTTAACTGATGGTGTGGTAATGCAGCTTGCCTCGTGAGTTACTTGGACAGAGCTATTGATTGCTAATCTTATATTTAAATAACTGATGGATAGGTTGATTATATAGGATAGGGGCTTGTTTTGTGTTAATCTTCTAACTCTTACATAATCCTACGGTTCGTGGCACGCATTTATTGTCAAGAATCTGGAAAACTTGATGGTAAAGTGGCTTTTAAAAAAACCCCAAGTGTAGTGAATCTGTTTTGTTCATTTCCCTCTGGAATTCGGGTTTGACTGCTGAAGCTGTGGCACGTTGGCTATTTGTAGGGTGGCAGTTGGCTTTCCTGGCCAGTGAACCAAATGTGAACACAAGTGATGGTCACTGGATGCTTCTCAGGCTACACAATGAGTTCTGAAGAGCCCAGTTGTGTTCCTTGAAGTTGTTCTGCTCAGGATCCTGTTGGCCTGGTGCTTCCAGGCTAACAGCCCCTCCTCAGCCGTGCTAAAAGCACATGAACAGACTTACTGGGCCTACGCTGAGGAAGTAGGTGTCATGGTTTGACACAGGTCCATATGGGGGGGGTTTCCCAAACCCATAACACTAGGTGAAGGAAATGCTTATGCTCATCGCCTGTTCCCTGCACTAGCTGACCCACAGTTCTCTTGTCAATGGCTGGTGTATGAGACTAAAATTAGCTCGTATGTGTCTGCACAGTCCTGCAGCAGTGAATGTGTCCTGTGGGGGACATTGCAACCCCTGAGACCCCTACAGAGACTGGAAGTTTCAGCCTGTGTCAGCAAGAGGCACCTGGAGAGGTTAAGGCAGAGCAATGGGAAACACAAAGACATGAATACATTAAGAGGAATTAAACCCCTCTTGAATGTACATTACAGTGGCCTTGGTTTGCTATAGATTAATTAACCTCAGGAGATGTCAGACTTAATTAAGCAACAGCCTTAAAGCCACTTTACTCTTGATAGAGATCATTCAGGAGGCAACTTTTTAACCTTTTGGCCATCAACTTCATATTTTCTATGGATTTGCCTTAACTTCTGGTGACCCTTGGTGAGGTGTTGGACAGTTTGAAATAAGGATTCTGTTGGAATCCTGACTCCAGTTCTTAGCGGAAGTGGGACTGGATGGGCTTAAGGTAAAGGTGTGTAATGCACACATAGAAAATCTGCGCTAAGCAAGGGGGCTACCTGACAGACTCTGTAGGGGGGGAGTCAAGTCCAGATTTGAAAAGCGTTTGAATAGGATACAAAATGGAACGTTAAACCTGAAAAAGCGGGGAACATAAGAGTGAACCAGCGTTACTAAAATCCGTGTGGTGATTTGAGGTCTTCCTGCAGGGTTGGGGTGCTCTCTAGCAACTAAGAATCAGATGTTTTACAAATCTTGGTTGACATCTCTGGTCATTTATAGCAAAGGGTGGTTTTGTATCACCCTGACTGCACAGTACCGTGATAAATCTGATGAAAAAACCTTTTTATGTTTGTTTCTTTTTTTTCTTTTCCAGTAATTGCCCTTCATTTTTGGCTGCTGCTTTAGCTAGAGCCACTTCAGATGAAGTCCTTCAGAGTGATCTTTCGGCGCTCTACTTACCAAAGCATGCGGACAACGCAGATGGGATCATACGTAAGTACATCCGCCCGTGATAACATTCAGCTTTACGTGGTGTGGCTCTTGCATTTACACTCTGTGCTGGAACACCCTGCACATAATTCACAGATTTTTAAAGTCAGCATTGGCTTCACTGGGATCCCATCTAGTCTGAACCCTTGAACGGTCCTAGATTTTCTTCAAATGAGTTCCTTCTACCAGCTGGCTAAACAAGGTTGGACAAGATTTCTTGTAAAGGAATATCCCACCCTGATGTAAAAATATTAACAAAGAATTCACCACCACCCCAACAGAGCTCATGGCTGATACCGTAGTCAAAGTTTTATTATCCTGTCTACTTTCAACTCTTACTATTGAGTTCTTTCTCTATTTTAAGTGCCTTTCTCTGGCTGTGCTTCTACTTTATCAAATGTGTGCACCTTAAGGCCAGGTGGAAATCACTCCTTTATCTCTCAGGTGCACTGTAGAAGTCTGTATCTAGTGATCCTTATATTCTTTGTAAGCACTTTAGACTCTGTGGTCCTGCTGCTTGCTGACGAGTGTCAGTTCTCATCCTTAGAGCAAAGTCAAATATAAGTGGGAAGAGATTGTTTAATTCAGAATTATTTTGGTCAGTACAGTGTTTATTATGGCTTTTCATTTTTCATCTGGTTTTAGCAAAGGGTAGTGTAAAGATACTCCCCACATGAAAGGAAAAATCCCCTTTTTCTATCTGTCTCTATTGGCTAACAAGATTTTTATAGCATCCATCTCAAAGCCATGCATCCTAAATCTTTTCAGGACTCTGCCAACTTAAATAACCTTGAAAAACTTTTGGTGCTGCTCATTCCAATGATGAACAATGCCTCTCACATGCCGCTGATTCTGGGGATAAGTAGGATAAGTATAAATCTGGCTCTTGAAAAAGGAAGATTCTCTTCAGTTTCTCAGAGGCCTTTGGAAACCTGAGAAACAGAAAACCACTCTATAGGTTGGTTCCCTTTTCGCAGGTATTGCTGCCTCCTCCTGCTGAGCAGGTAAATGGAATGGATTTGTCATCGTTTCTGGCTGAGCAGCCTTCATTAATTTCAAATTGTGATCTCTGAGACTTGCATAAATATTTGACAGTCTCCAAGGAAATGTTGACTAAGCCCCACACGGAATATCTAAAGAGTTCAGTCAAAAGAAACCCACCACAAAGCCCTCACTCCTACAGCAACTGCCATTTAAACAAATCTGGATCTGTAAGACAGATGCAAACACGGGTTGGGATGTGCACTGGCTAAAAATACGACTCCACAAGCAGTATGTTGAGGTGAATTGTCATAATGAGGGTAGTTGACATTAAAATGTTCCTTCACAGCTGCAGTGTAAAGTCTTAAACTACAAGGATACAGAGGGAGAGGAAGAAAGGGAACATCTTGCAGAGCGCAGTAAAGCAGTGGTTTCACAGCACTACTGCAATCTCAAATAATACACTGTAAATTATAGTCTTCCAAGTGGAGCATTGGCTCAAGTGGTGCAAGTTTTGGCTAAGAAACAAAACTAGGGGTGATTCATGCCGGACTGAAGGAGATTTCATTGCAAAAGGTCAGCAGCTCCATTCCACTTAGCTTTCTGAGTAGGAGTCCTTTGAGAAACCCAGGCTAGTCACTTAGAAGAGAGCTGTGACTCATGAATGGCTCAACTGGTACTGTACTGGAAGATGTTCATGCTAAGGGAACTATAGCAGGTGATGAGTACAGGATTTCTACATGTGGAGTTTGGTGCTCAGAGTTCCCTGTTTATCCTGATGATGATTGGGCTGCAGCAGAGTGTGAAACAAGCTGAATTTAGCTGCCTGGGTTTAGTATCCAACTTTGTGTTGGCTTTTCTTAAGAACCCAGAAAGATTGTTTACTCTGTGTAATAGACAGATTTACCTGACTTGCCTCATGCTTGAACTTTCTAGAAGAAAAAAGCATTATTCCAAATTTCCTCAGTGACACATTTCACTTGAGAATGTCAGCGTGTCAAATCATACTGCGTAATTGGGGGGGGGGGGGTGTAAAGGCAGCTATTGGTGAGCTGGTGGAAAGGAAATTATAAGCTTCACTTAAGAAGAATGATAATAGTAAGAGAAGAAAAACTATTTTGAATCCACAAAATGCAGGAATGCAAAAATACAGGTTATTTTGGGGTGACTAGGTGTCTTTGGATATTAAAGACAGAATCTAAGAATCACAGCCGTAAAGGCTGGATAGTAGTAGGACCGTGTTACATGGTGGAGGGATCTAAAACATCCATTAGACTTCACAAGAAGTCTTAAACTCTGCTCTCATGAGACTGCATCTTGAGTACTGTCTCCAGTTTTGGATGCAACAGTACGAAAAGGACATTGAGGGGCTGGAGCATGGCCAGAGGGCTGGTGAACAGGCCCTATGAAGAGTGGCTGAGGGAACTAGGGTTATTTCGTCTAGAGAAGAGGAGGCAGAGAGGAGACCTTGTTGCTCTCTACAGCTACCTAAAAGGAGGTTGTAGCAAGGCTGGTGCAGGGCTCTTCTCCAAATTACTAATGATAGGACGAAGGGAAATGGCCTCAAGTTGTGTCTGGAGAGGTTTAGTTTAGATCTTAGGAAGAAGTTCTTTCCTGGGAGAGTGGTTGGGCATTGGAACAGGCTGCCCAGGGAGGTGGTAGAGTCACTGTCCCTGGAGATGTTTAAAAACTGAGTAGCTGGAGCTCTTGAGGCCATGGTCTAGGGGTTAGGGAGCTATTGGGATGAGGGCTGGACCTGATGATCCTGGTGCTCTTTTCCAGCCAGGATGATTCTGTGATTCTGAACTGTAGGTACTAAAAAGTAGAATGTGATTGCTGGTTATTCTCTTTATCCTGTTTTGCCCTGAAGAGAGTCAGTTGTCTTTGTGAACAAGAGTGCCTGAGCTGGGTTCCCCACTAGCTGGGGTACAATTAAGTGCTACTTCCAGCACTGGAGATTTTGGAGCGGCAGGAGGGAATGAAATTCTCCCTGACACAACCGCAGTGACAGCTGAGTCAGCTCTGGCTCAGAGCTGCAATGTGAACAATTGATGAGTAATTTCCAGCTGTGAGGGGGTGATATGACTGCTGTGGGCCTTCCTCCCGTTTTAACCTCAAGAACAATTAGTGGGTGATGCTGACACTCCGCATGCTGCCTGCTGGGGAAGGTGTTTGGTATCTCAGCACAGCCAATGGATTTCCTCCTTCAGGATGATGCGCTGAAGCATCACAGCCATGTGATGTGGAAACATAAACCCTTTCCCTCTGTGTGTGACCAATGGAAGAGCAAGTAGTCTGCGGAGTTTACTCCTGGAAAACACAGTTTGGATGTGTCAGGCTGTGCGTGTTCCCTCTTACAAATACATAACCCAGCAAAGAGACTTACGGTGGTACCAGTGAGAGCAGCGCAGGTGTTGCGGAGGTGCTGGTACCTGTGACAGGGGTGGGATGACCCAGTCATTTGATTTCCACCACTGGTTTTTAAAGCTGTGGGATCAGAAGCTAAGATGACTCCTTTTGATAATGTCTATAGCTTATCTACAGCTTAATGGCTGCTTTTGCATCAGCAGAGCTGGGACCATATTTTTATGGACTGATCGATGCTGTAACTCTCCCCGCCACGCCCTTCCTCCTCCAGGAATGACTGACACTCATTGACTGCTGCTGTTCAGCTTTGAAGAGCTCTGGCTCTGAATGATTATGAACAAAGAGATTTTGACACGCTCAGCTCTGATGCTTCCTTCCAGTTTTCCCCCTCTGAATTTGAGAACAATTGTCGAGCGCCTGAGTTTTCACATTTGAAAATTACTGTTTCTCAGGGGTGACAGCTCAGCATTTTCTTAAATTGAAACCCTTCCTGCTTTTCTCATTTGCTCATGCAGATCTCTTTGACACACTGTCTAGTCAGGAACCTGGGAATAATGTCGTGAAACTGAGAAGGTAGCTGAGTGTGTGCCCTGCTGGATGTGTTCACCGCCAAAACACCTTCAACAAACCATCTTTTAGCAGTCAGACTCGATGACCTCAAAGGCCTTTTCCAACCTCAAAGATTTCATAAAGTAACGCTGTTGACTTCCGTAGCTTCTTTACCCCTGTGTGGCCTCCATTCTGCAGTGAGGTGCTGTTTGAGTCACTTTGTCCAAACCCAGTGTATCGTTGTGGATTGTAGGTTTGGTGCCTGGCACTGGATACCACGGCAAAGCCCCTGGCTGCCAGAGCTGCACCCCGCTGTGCAGAGCAACACAGGGGATCAAATGCTGAGGGAAATGCACTTGCTCTTCATTTCTTCTGATGCTGCAAATGAGCTCCCCAAAGGCACAGGGGAATGTTTAAGTTAAAAAGACAAACAAACAATGAGCTGCTTACTGATGAAAGCTGATTATGGTTAGTTTGCTTTCTCTTTTTATGCATCAGAGCCCAGAATTTCCCTGCTGACATCCATTTCAGCTGCTTGGCTAAAATGGGGCTGTTTCATCTTTGTAATGTATGCTAGGAAAAAAAAGTCCCACTTAATAAGGCTCTTAGCCTTTCATTTGTGATTTTTGCCTTCCCCAGAGATCGAGACCGTGAAGCTGGCCCGCTTGGTTTTTAGCAAACTGCACGAGATCTGCAGCAACTGGGTGAAAGACTTTCCCCTCCAGCCCAAGCCCCACCGCTACTACGAGACGTCCATCCATGCCATCAAGAATATGCGCAGGAAGATGGAAGACAAGCATGTCTGCATCCCAGACTTCAACATGCTCTTCAACCTTGAGGTAAAAAAAGAGTGTGTGGAAGACAAATTAATGTGCTAAGTGCAGCTCCCATTCTCGGGGAAACTGGGCAGTCTTCTGCTGTGAAAATAAAAGTCAACCCTGGAATGCCCTGCAGAAAGCAGCCTGACTTTTGTGAGTGGCAACCAATGCCTTGTAGAACCATGCGATAAATGACGGCAGGAACCTTTCTCTGGTTGAAGGTACCCAGACCTAGAAGAAGGTTGCCAATGGAAATGAGGAAGAGGTTCACCTTGTAATTCAACACTGAAACCAGCTGTTTACAGGAGTGGATCTGTACTGCTTTCCAACCCTTTCTTTTGGGATGAAAAGCAGCAATAAAGAAAGAAAGAAAGTAAAAAACCCCAAATAACAAACACAAAACTTACAGAAGGATAGGGTGTAGTTCACACACAGGAGTCTAGCAATGAGTAGGCTGCTGGCACTGGGGCCAGGCTTCCCTCCATCAGCTTTTTCATGCCCATCAGTCAGACACTCACGCTTCCTCTTCCTTCAGATATAAAACAAGACATTGAAAAATGGCAATAGAGGAAAGCAGCAAGAATTTTACCTGTAGGGTAGGATTGCTGCATAATTAGTTCTTTATCACATGCTGTCACTTTAATAGTCATCTTCTGCCCAATATACATTCTTTCCTTTAAATAATATTAACGCAAACAGAGGCAGATGTTTCCTTTCCCTGTCAGTTGTCAGCTTTCTCCTTCTAATTTGTGTTGGAGCCCATTACTTACAAATGACAGTGTACAAATATTCTAGTCGCTGTGATGGCTGTCAAGGTTGAATCAGCACTGACGGGGGGTTGGTGTCTGAATAGGCTCGGGAGTGGCTGTCTCTTGGTACAGCTCTGTTCCTATGTTTGAACAGATAAGGAGAAGCTGGGAAAACTGACTTGAAGATGAGTGATTTTGCTGTATTTGATTTGTGAATGGAGTCACGGTTATCTGATGAGAGGCAACGTACAGTTGTTTGGGGATGTTTTAAACATCCAAGGTGATACGGATTAGATTTTCTTAAAAAAGACTGAAAGCAGAGGCTGGCTGGCTTCATGTTTTAACTGTACTGGCATTGTATCCCCGGTGGATGCCACTCTTGATGTAGACTTCATGCAAACTGTACTGGATGTTCTTCTGTCCCTGTGGCTTTTGCAGTCACGAAAACCCCCGCACAGTTTGATGAGAACAGCACTTCCTATTTGAGGTGAATGACCGAGTTGTAACCAATGGGAGGGACGTAAGGAGCACCGAGAGCACAACAGGGGGATCCTTGCAGGGCATCTCTTGCAGTTTGCAGGTAGAATTAATCAGCAGTACGGTGGAGATTTCCCATTGATTCAAGTGATGACGGTCTGAGTAGTTTGGTTTCCGAGCGAAGACTCTGCCTCTAAGTGCAGTTTACTGAGGATGTCACAAATCTTAAGTTGAAAAGTTTTAAGCAGGTCCAGTTAGCTGTTTTTGTTGCTTTCTCCTGAGCTGTTTTCTCTGTGTGTTTCTGTTACAGGACCAAGAAGAACAAGCTTATTTTGCAGTGTTTGATGGTCATGGCGGGGTGGATGCTGCCATCTATGCCTCCATCCATCTCCATGTGAATATGGTCCATCAGGAGATGTTTCAGCATGACCCAGCAGAAGCGCTGTGCCGAGCTTTCCGGGTGACCGACGAACGCTTTGTCCAAAAGGCAGCGAGAGAGGTGACCGAGTTACCAGGGCTTTACTCCGAAAGTGTTTATCTGTCCATTCCATCCTTGTCCACTGCACATGCTGGGCTGAGCACAGGCTGGGGCTTAGCACAGAGCTGTCCATGCACAGTCCATAGAGCCGGTGCCCATGGGTGGGTTTCTTCATGTTCCATAGAGCCTTCACTTCTCACCACACCCAGCTCATTTAGTAGGAGGCTGCTGCTATTCTTAAGTTCTCTTTCTATAACTAGGTTTAGTCCTTGGGGTGGTTTTTTTTAACTCATCTCTACAACATAGGCTTTTCTCGGCTGCAGAAAGCAAGGATATTTGACTCACAGGCCTCCTAAATTTATGCAAGGGCTGAATTACGTGCAGGGAACTCAAGATGTTTACAAATGCACCTGCCTTCAAGAGCATTAATGTGCATGTATTGCTATCAACAGATAAGGAAGCCAACTAAAGCAGTAACATGGCACATCACGAGCAGAGCTCCAAGACAAGAGGAGCCACAGGGTGGATCCATCACTTGTGTTCAGCCCAGGTTGGCCCTGAGGGGCTGATACTGAACAGCCATAGCTGTAATGAAAGTATTGCCTGTTCCTTCCTGGGAATGGGCAGCATATGGGAGTAGCAAAACATTGTGTCCCCAAGTTAAGCAAGAAAATGCTTTGAAATGGATCTGATTTGCTTACTGAAAACTGAGGGCATTTCTTTTTTACACCCTGTCCAGAGTCTGCGTTGTGGAACCACTGGAGTGGTGACTTTCATCCGAGGAAATATGCTACATGTGGCTTGGCTTGGGGACTCCCAGGTTATGCTTGTGAGGAAAGGCCAGGCTGTGGAACTGATGAAACCCCACAAACCAGATCGAGAGGTGAGAAGGGCCTGTTTGAAATACAGCTGGGCAGTGTTTAGCACGGAAGCCGACAGGTATCCGCTCTGTGTGGGCTGCTGAGTGTTGTCTTGCCCCCTATGTCTCAGAGTGGTAGCACGTGTTCCAGTTATCCTGGCTCGTTTGAAAGCTGGAATGGATTTCTGTGCAAGTCCACAGCTCTCATCTGTTGGGGCCTGCAGGCTCCACCACACCATGGCTGTGAAGTCTTTACTGACATGTTCAGAGTGCAGTGGCAGTAGTGAACGCTCAGCTCAAACAGCTCTTGCATTGCCTTGCTGTTTAGGATGAGAAGAAGCGCATTGAGGCACTTGGTGGCTGTGTGGTCTGGTTTGGAGCCTGGAGGGTGAACGGGAGCCTGTCGGTCTCCAGAGCTATTGGTAAGAGCGGGCTTTCATTCTTTTTTAAGACTTACATTTCATTTTAATTAAACACTTTAATTTTGGAGTGATCAAAATTTGAAACACGGCTGAAAATAAACCTGTGAGCAATGACCTCTGTTTTTTCCGCTCTACAGTTTGAGGGAATAATTTCCAAACAGTTGCTTTAACTTGGGGTAAGAGTCATCGGCTCCATGCTGTGTTAATAAAAGGGCTTCTGGATACTGTGATGCAAACCCACAGCCTCGTATGTCTGTGCCTTGTTTTTCCCAGGAGATGCTGAGCACAAGCCATACATCTGTGGGGACGCAGACTCTGCCTCCACCGTACTAGATGGCTCTGAAGACTACCTCATTTTAGCCTGCGACGGCTTCTACGACACGGTCAATCCCGATGAGGCAGTCAAAGTGGTGGCTGACCATCTAAAGGAGAATAATGGCGACAGCAGCATGGTAGCACATAAATTAGTGGCATCTGCTCGGGATGCCGGTTCCAGCGACAACATCACTGTCATCGTGGTATTTCTCAGGGACATGAATGCACCGGTCAGTGTGAGTGAGGAGTCGGACTGGACAGAGAACTCTTTTCAAGGTGGGCAAGAAGATAATGGGGAAGATAAGGAAAACCATGGAGACTGCAAACGACCGTGGCCCCAGCACCAGTGCTCAGCACCTGCAGACCTAGGCTATGAGGGACGAGTGGATTCCTTCACCGACAGAACTAGCTTAAGCATAGGGTCCGGTGTGAACCTGATGGATGATCAAGGCTATTTAGACCTGACACAAGCAGAAACTAGTACACCTCAGAGTGCCAAATGTCTGCCACCAGCCCCAGTGTTTAGTCCTGGCATACCAAAGAGTGCAAACTTGATCAACAGCTTAACCGGGAAGAAAGAATCACCAGAGCACACAGCGTCATGGATGTGTGGGCAGAGCGATCCCAGGGAGTACAGTGCTCCTCTAGGTTTGGGTGCAGCAGGGCCGAGCGTCTACAGGGTGAAGGGTTTATCCCCCGTGTTCTTCGGGCTGGAAGATGAACTGTTCAAATCCTTGGGAAAGCGAGCTGCGACCTCTCACTTCTGGCTCTGTAACGGGAAGAGGCGACGAGGAGCCAGGCTCAAACCAAAGTTTCACATGTCGCTCCTGGCTCATGAGCCTTTCCATATAGAAGGATCCAGTCTGTCCTTACCTGTCCGGAGCCGCGGTAGCATGAGGTTGTCGGTAAGACACTCGCCGTGGTGGAGGCTGGCTGGTCGTAGCGCTGACAGCGAGAGCATGTTTTTGATGCGAAGACAAAGCAATTGTATATCAGATCCATACCTTCATCAATGCTGTAAAATGTAACCATCTCCCTCGTGTTCCCCGTCAGACTCCCAAAGCAGACATTCCCCAAATAAAACCAGGCATCAGCAGAAAGCGATAAAAGGTGGGCACTTCAGAACTGTACTCCAGTCCCCTGCAAAGCTCAACCCACGTGTAAATAGATCTAGGAGCTAACAAACATAGTCGTTTCAATCTCAATAAAGTTTCCTGGTGGTGCCACCCTGAGCAATGCCACAGCCACCCGGCCACCCACACGCACCAGTATCTAGCCACATTCACCAGTGAAAGCCAGACGCGGTTCAGGAACAGTCTTACAATCACAGAAAGCTGAACCTGCCTGAGGTACGTCCGCGAAGCAATATGGAAAGAAAGATTCCGGTTTAGAACTGCCAAATTTTTTTTAGAGGGGGGGGAAGTTTCTGTTGGAGTTGAGGTGTGGAGAGGGGGGTTTGTGTTCAGCTTTCCCTTTATTTCAGGCGAGCATTAAGATGAATTAGAACCTTACATCCACTTTTGCAGGTAGACGACTAAAAGCCATACAGGGTTTTACCAGGTAACTTAGGAACAGACAAACTAAGCTCCTGCTACTCTGTTCTCAGACTCCCGCTGAGGTACCTACTCGTCATTTCCCTGTTTTTTTTTCATGTAACAGAAACTGCCGAATATGAAGAAAACTGATTTTTTTTTTTGTAGTTTAAAAAACCGAATCCTTTCCTATGGCTAGAGGTGCAGTGTAGGGAATTTCGTATCCTTCTGGTGCTTTTAGTGGCAGTTGTTTTCATTTGTCAGCCTAGGAAACTGTTCTCAATTAGTTTCAATTGACCATGATTGTGCTTAATGCTTTGAGCCAACCTCTTTCCACCGTAACTTCATCTCAGGTCTTAAAAGAAACCAATCTTTGGAGATGTTCAGTACAACACTGCTGTCACTCAACCGGTAGAAGCAGAGAACTGCTTGCGAGAGATAATGAGCAACTTGATGAGCTGTTTGGTTTCAGTAACGATTTCTAGATGGCAAAGGCATCGTTCAATAGAAAGTTGCAGCAGGGAGGATGGTAGGACGCTGTGTTTACCTGGAGCGTTGCTGCTGCACTTGGGTTTATTCCAGCATGTGTAGGAGGGATGCTGGGCTGTCAGAGCGGTCCAAAGGGAGTGGAAGTGCCGTGGATGTGGATGAGCAGAGGCTGTGCTGGAGCTCGGTGAAGAGGGCAGAACTCACTGACAAGCCAGACCTCTGCTTCGGTTAAACTTGGGAAGCGAGGAATGGCAGTTGCCCTTATTTTCGGAAGCAGAGCAGGATTTATCAACCTGGGAAACAGTCTGTACCCACCAGCTCTTCCCTTCTCTCGGGGTGAACCCTCAGGGGAGCGGTTCATTGGGACGTAACTAAGCAGGCGATTCCCGTCAGCTCCACTAACTGCACATCCTGTTACTGGTCTGTGTCGCGGTGAGATGTTTGGAGGAGCATGAGTCCAGCAAGTCTTCATAGGCATTTCTTGTACAACTCATCCCATTTTAGCAGTAACAATTTAATAACCGTAGTAGTATTTAGCTAAAATTTGCAAAGTATTTTAATATTAAAGTAGCCAGGAGATTATTCAGAGTGATGAGATGGCAAGGTTTGAATGTTGCCAATTTCCGCTGCTTTCTATCTTTGATGCACTATTTTAAAAGCAATCTGATGAACAGCAAAAGGCGTCGTCAGTAACCAGGAGCTGGAGCGTGGCTTTTGATTCCTTTGATCTTTTGTAGACTCTTTTTTTCTTTCTTTAACCTGGTGGGATCACTGTCTCTTATCTGTCATCTGATTAAGCCTTAGCTGTTGTCAACGTTCTCTTTAGCTGCAGCATATGTTCCAAGTCAGATTTACTGAGGAAATTTGAGCAACCATGAAAGGAGAAAATATGCAACTCGAGGGCATCTCTGCGGTGCCTTTGTTTTAAATTATTCACAGTAATAACGACGCATTGAAAGTCCATCTTAGAGCGGACTGTCGTGCTTCGAAGAGAAAGGTGGTGCAAGTGCAATTCTTTGTGTGAGTAAAATCCGAATGAAAACCCAGTACGGATGATAAAACTTCTTCCCAGTCTGCAGGAGCGGTTGAAAGAGCGCTGGACTGCATGTGTGCTGTTTTGGGAAGGATCTAGCTCTTTTTAGGTGTGGATTCACAAGTGATAATTCCGCGACTCTCGTATCATTTATCTTGCTAGGAGAAAAAAAATTAATCAACCATCGTAGTTCCAGTGTGGTCAGGTAAAAACATTGTATAGGTAGCAAGTGTTCATTTCTCACTAACTGCGTATTTATAGAGTAGATAGGAACCATTTGTAAGGTAAGTCCTTTCAAGTTCTATAATATTAAAAGTAGTGGTTATTGGTCTGATATATGCTGCTCTTGATTCTACACACTAGACAAAACAGCAGTGCTTTGTGAAATGCAGTGTTTTCTCTTAACGCCACTGGTGATAGGAAGTAGTTCTCTTCAGTTCAGAATCCTGTGCCCTTATTTGCTGCTTGCTAACGTAAGCAATAATCCCTCTCTACTGGTATCTAAGTGTTCTGTATCTTGTGCTTTGATTGTCTTACATGGTGACAATGTAAAAAAATATTAGGCTTAATATAAAAGTATCTGAATTGTATTTATTAACTGTGCATATCCGAGATGCAGTCTGTGACCTGTGTTTTGTATTTTTATCGTGTATCTTAGTGGTGGTGAAGTTTGTATAACGAATCTTTCCAATAAAGAGCTGAAGTATCCCCTTTCCGCGTTAACACAACCCGCATCAGTTTCAGTTGACGTGTTAACCGTGTTTGCAGAACTAGGAGGTAGGTAGTGAAGAAAAACACCCCACATTTTTATTTTAAAACCGTGTTGGTTTGTCTGACGCTGCTCAAAACTTGCTCGTAAGCTCTTCACTGTGAGTACTGGCGGGGTTCACTCAATCCCCACGCTGGTAGTTTCCTGTGTACACGTTTTCAATGTGCAACTCTGAGGAATGTCTACGTTGCAGAGAGCAGTATAGCACCAGACCAGGGAGCTGTTACCCATTTGAATTTGCACTAAAGGTGGGTGGAAACGCATGTAAATAAAACTTCTCTTTACCTAGAAGTGCCATCAATTGTCCTTGCAGGTTAACACCATCCGCTCTTTGATTTCGATCGCATCCTAACACGGAAGGACAATGTCAAAGCAGACTTTTAACTTACGCCACATTTATAGTGGTACATCGTCACAGAAACTCCGCTCTGTTTTTGGAACACTGTGTGTCAGTGAGAAACGCGTTGTCCTATGCGCAGATGAGATGAGGCCTAACGAGCTCAGTGTTTATAGACATGGCTGCTGTAGTTCAGGTCCACTATCTCCTCCCTAAATCCTCCCAACCCTGGCGATGTTCTGCAGGAAAAAACAACAGCGAGAAAGATTGGTCTAAATTAGGGGCTGGTTTAGCACAAGGAAATCACTAGTCACACAAACAAAGCCATCGAAGGGGATACTGCAGCTTTGTTCATGCCTGTAATTTAGGGCAATCTTTCTTTAATTCATACCCTCTTTGCAACAGGAGCAAAACTTTCTACCCTCGTATCGTGTGCAATAAGTAATAACGAAGCATTAACGCAACCTCTGACTTCAACGTCCCTATCCTTTGCGGTCCTCGCTAAGCGGGCGATCGCACTGTACTCGCCAGCATTAAAGCTGCAGGAAAAATAAACCCCACCCACTCGGGTCTAGTACAACTGTTGTTTGTCACAGCTACATTCTGTTTGGTTTTTCTCTCTCCTTCACTCTGGAAGACATCCTGGAACAAGAGCAGGGGAAGCTGGCTGAGAGCCCCCCAAGCGCTGCTGCTGCTGCACAAGTCCATGTGGAGCCAGTTGCTGTATTGGGTGCTCCTGTTGACCTTTCTGTGTGACCTTGTTCATCAAACTAACTACCATGCTCTGTACGAAGTGAATAAACTAAAGCTATAACCATTTAAGTGTTGGGACTTTCCATTTGCAACCTTGTTCTACAGTTCAGATGAATTTAGTTATAACCATGTATTAGTCATCCATATTTTATTTATGAAAGCTGTTTATACAGGGAAAACTGTTAAAGTTTTACCAGTATCTTAATAAAACAGTAATTCAAACCACACCTCAGTCTGTTTATTTAAGAGAAACAAAGTCAGCAGCCACCATCTGAATTAAGTGACTTCGCTGTGGTGAAAGCAGATCTCCTCTGTGTGAGCTGTAACAGAAGGATGCTATTCCCTGTAGTTACCCAGCCGGACAGAAGTTGTCTAGGCAAGTCTTCCCAGACTCTTTCCCCACTTTGTGTTTGAAAACCAGCTGTATATAAATAAATACACAAGTAAGTTCTCCATAAGCTCAAAGGTTGGACCCTGCCGCCAGCTCCTGAGGCTATTAATTTCCTCCTGCTTGGGTCTCTTACCAAGAGTAAAGCATCTGGGAGTGCTGCAGAGGCAGAGCTCTGTGATTACCACTAATTGAGCTGTGTGCAGTTATCACTGCAGCCCCCTACAACAGTAAACAGTGACATTGCAGCACCTGAGCTGATGAGCAGCTCATCACAGGCCACTGTCAGCAAACAGCAGTGGCAGCAGCAATCCACGAACAAGTGATCATCTCTTCCTGCCTGGAGCTGAGAAAGAAACCCTTGCTTGGGTAAAAACTATGGATCCTCTTCAAGTCCTATAGGAACACAGAAGATTGAAGCACTTGGTACTGACTGATTCAGGAAAAAGGTGATGGGTGTATGGCAGGGAAAAGTCTTCCATGAGCAGCCAGGCACTGAAGAACTGAAGAAGCTGAGGATGGTTGGTGATACCCTACAGACCCAACAGACCTTGCTACCATTTTACTTAAACACAAACATCTAAAGACTTCACATCAGGTTTCAACATTCATTTTATTAACAAAGTGCAAACAGTTTTAAACTACAAGTGGTACAGCACTTACACTGTGGACCAGGCACAGAGAAACGAACGTCAGTACAGCCAACTGAGACAATGACAACTACCAGCTACAGTACTCATGCTCCGTCACTAACCAGCTTTCGCCAGAGCTTCACAAGTACTTCAGCAGCTCAAAATGTGACGCACAGCAGGCAATGAGTTTGACAATGTGTTGGGTTGGTCCACACCATGGACTGCGGAGAACAACTCCCGCACCAGCTATTGCACCTCAATCTCCTGCAGGATTCAACAGCCACACGCTCCCTCAGTTCACCCCATTTAAGATAAGGATGCTCACACACTGGTGGCTGTTCCAACAACACAACAGGGAACTCATCCTGAAACAGCCCCAGCACCTTTTGGACATTTCTTTCAGAGCAGATGAGGCTGGCAGAGCCAGCAGGAATGCAACCTTTAACATGAGGTCTTCAGAGGTCACTGTGCCCCAGTAACAGGTTTCAGAGAACTGTAGAAGGAACTGCAGAAGAACCATGTGAGGGTGTAACAGAATGGAGTGCGCACACAGCCACGGACAGCAGCCTCGGACTAAGATCCAGTGAATAACGTGCCTCTTCCCAGGAACACGAGCAGCAGGTCTCCAGGCCCCACACCCTTTCTCTACCTGCTCCAAAGAAAGGCACATTTCATGGAAAACCCTCACACTGTTTTAAGGCTTCAAGCAAACACAACCTCGAGTCACAATTATGCCAGGTGCTTAAATCCAGTCAGAGTGCTGCAGCGATGGTTACATCAGCATGAAAAACCTCAGCCAGCCCTCCATCAGCACTGGGTTGTTTCTCAAGACGTAGCAGACCCACAGCACATGAGACTGTACAAACAGCTGCCAGTCTACTCACACTGTCACCCATCTCCACAGCTTGAGAAGCAGCTTGGATAAGGTGCATCCCTGGAGCAACAGCCATCTCACAGGCTGGCTGAGGCAAACAGCTACAATTACCTGGTGCTGTCTTCTCCAGTAACAAAGCTGAGATCATCAGGACCAACTTGATCACCCTCTGGGAACACAGAACACCGCTCTGAGGCTGCAAACACACAAAATCCCAGTTACCTTTACCAGATCATCAGTGGGAACCCAGCAAGTAGTCTTGTTCCATCACCTGCAAGGCCCATTGTGCTTGACAGAGAGTTAACAGAGACACAGAGTTTTAAGATTCCTCAAAGTCAAGGCCAGACTCTGGTGAGCAGTGAGATTTTAATGCATCTGCAGACACTTAAAAGGGTCCAGCTCCAAGACACAAATCCACATCTAGGGTTGCAAATACCTCCCTGGAATCAGCCCACAGACAGCACCGATCCCAGTACACAGGGAGTTCCAATTGAAAAGAATGAGAGCAATGGGTTTTCCAGCACTTCCCTGGGTCACCTCAACTGACTCTCAAGGCTAGACAGCTTCCCTCTCCTGTTTTGCCCTGTTTTTAATTAGGATCCCAAGAGAGGAGTTCCAAATCTAACTGGCACTCGCTTGAGCTTTAATACCAGCAGTGACCTCTGCATTGGCAGGCTCTGTATCACAGGCATGTTTGGGGAGGTGGGCTCATGCAGTCAAGTTCTACCTTCGCTGGAGGACTGGGCCGAGAAGGCATGGTTGAAGCACTCCGAGGCAGAGGCAGCATCCTCCTGCTCTTCGTTTTCTGTGTCACATTCGATGTCACTGTCACTGCTCATTCCTGGTAGGAGATGAAGGACATGCTTCGGACATGCCCCAGCTGCAAAGAAGCCCAAAAAGCCAGAAGCCACAAGGCAAAAAAAAATAAATCATGGCAGTAAGACTGAGGTACCTGGAGCATTAGACTTTTTCCACACAGAGCTACCAGTATCACGTACCAAGTGCTGGCAGGAGAACAAGAGAGAGAGGGAGCACATTCAGAACTGAAGGCATTTTACCAAAGCACTAAGGAATGGGACAGAACAGCAGGTACCGGCTTTGGAAACAGCCCAATTGCACTGCACAGCTTAGCTCAAGAGGAGCAGTTCCAATGTGTCACCAGCTGAGCACAGACTCGGGTGGCCACAGCTCCTTGCTATCAGAGCCCAGTCCCTTGCCAGCTGCTCAGTCAACCTCTACAATTAGGGCAGAAAATAAGGAAAGCTGCTTTTTTAGCAGTTTGGAGGTAGCAGGAGCCATGGAGCGGATGTACCAGCAGACCCTGCAAGCAGCAACCGTCTATTCACACGCACAGAAAGAACGACAGCTGCCGATAATCCAGGTCTTTTGTTTTGCCAGACCCCGAGTGTGCACTGACAGCAGGCAGAGCGCTCCCTGTTGTGCAGGACTGCAGGTGACAGAAGGGCTCTGCCCTGTTTTACTTCCTAAGGGCTCATCCTCTGTTGCTAAGAAAAAACAAGCTGTTAAGTGAGGTGCCTACTCTGCTGTAGTTTTTCCCCCATTCTGAAAGGATTAAGAAAACCCCACACCTCGTATTATTTGTTTCCTGGGGTTTTTAACAATGAAGCATTTCAGTTTTTAAAACATTTTCCAATTGGGCTCTGCCATAATGGGGGAGCTGCGGGAGCGCATCACGATCACGCTGCAGTGACTAAGAGCAGAAATTCAGTTTTGTCACTGAGAGACCTTCTGTAAATGCCAACTCCTACACAATATTGCACACTGCAGATAGAGATGGATGCTGGCACCTTAATATAGGCTTTGCGCTACAATTCAGTCATTGAAATTCAAATGAGTGCAGGGGTGGAAGGCAGGAGAGTTTGAGCAAGATAAGAAAATCTCTTCTACGTGGACTTTCAAAAAAAAAAGCCACTAATTTTTTTTCCAGCGTGGAAAAGATGCAGGAAGGGAGGGAGTAAAGTTTCCTCCAAGTATCTAAGGAAACTGGCTTACGTACAACACCCTACGCGAATGAAACATTGGAGAGATTCAACTGTGAACATGGAGGTAGTTACCAACGTGGTTTTGTCCCTGAGGGCAGAGGGCTTAAAAGCCACCGTCACTGGCTACTGTTTTCATTAGATAAGAAATGACTCTTAAGGCCCTGAAGGCCAAAGCAAAAGCCTGGGGGCATCACAGTCCACAGAAATAGATGGCACAACATAACGTTATTTGCCAGGTCTGCACCTCCTGCTGCCCCAAACATCGCTAGTGTGCTGACAGAGATGTTCTCCCCTCAGTTGGATTGTAACTGCCAAGTGTTACAGCCAAGTTCAACAGCCATGAAAATGGGTTTGGAACTTGGGTGGCTGAGGAACGTTTCCCCTTTTTCTTTCCCCTTCAAGCTATTTCCATTATAGAAATGGATCATTACAGGCTGGGGTGGTGTCATACTACATCTGCCCTCTATGACATCCAATTTACCTTCCTCAGGCCCTGCAGAAGCTCCTTCAGAAAGCAAACCCTGCAGTTCACCAGTTTCAGAGTTGTTTTCCAGACCACCTGTCTGTGCTCCTTCTGTACGACATCCTTTGGAATTCGATCTTAAGAGAGAACACAGAAGAAACACAAACCCCTCTGTTAGAAATTCAGCTCCAATTCAGCTACGGAAACAAATTCTTTTGGAGTACTACCTCTAGTTTTACCCACTGTTTCAGTCTCTCTCATATTCAGCTTTGATTGATTTAGGAGGATTTAAAACAAACAAAATACCTGGAAAAGTTGATGATGGGTGTTGTGGCTCTTGCTACTTAGGAAAAAACCCAACTCAACAACTGAGCCCACCACTATGAGAATGCTGAGAAGTACAGTCATGGTGAAAACTACTGTCATAAGAGACAAAAGGAGCACACAGCCCTTACCCCAGAACACCACTTTTTCTGGCCTTCTCTACCACAGCTAAGCCACTTAAGCCAGAAACTCCCACATCAGAGTCCGAACCCTCGCAAGGTCTCTCCTCTGGCTTGGGCTGTGCTTCAGAAGTGTTGCTGTTAGCCAGAGGCCTTGAGGAGTGATGTCGACTGCTCAGCTTTGAGCTCCCCAGGCCACCTACGGGGAGAGCAAGAAAGACTCAAAACGTGTCCAGCCTTATTTCAGAAGGCTGCATCACCATTTTGGGTCAAATACGTATGTGCACAAACACACTGTTCACCACCCCCTCTCAACACACAGCTGCTGTTTCTGATGGGAGTACAGATAAATCCTTCCCTGTCTTGTGTAGTTAAAACTTAGCCACTACTCACCTTGCCCCACAGACACCCTCTGCACTGACACATTGCCCAGCTAGAGATGCAAAGTCGTTTGGCTGCAGCAAGGCAGCTTTTCTAGTCTCAGACAAGGGTGTAACTGGTGGGTTTTTACTCCCCAGTACAAACAGTTAGTTTCCCAACATCTTCACAGAGACCACAAGTAGCATGTAGCACACATGCTGTTGGGCTGGTTTCACAGCTATCACAAGGTACAACAGAGGTAACCATACAGGATCCACTCCAGTGTCACAGAAATGCTGCTTGCCAAGCAAGAGAGTTCTTGAGAAGCTTTTGTACAACAAAAGCTGGACCCCATCAGATACCTAAAGATGAGACCCTGTTTACCTTCAGGAGTTTGAGTGTCTCCCTTCAAGCGAAGGCTGCTGTCCCCACAGTCCATAGCTCTTCGTAAGGACAGACTACCTGCTGCTCCAGAGCGAATTGGTTTGGGAGAATTACTTTTCTTACTCGCAGCTGCAAAGACATTTTAAGATGTGACAAGTGTTCAGTCAGAGTGCTGCAGCGTTTGCTTGTTTTAAGTGAAGATCCCAGTTAGCCTCGCTGCTCATTAACTCCCAATCACACACGAAACCCCTTCCTCACCCTTCCTGTGAAAGGCGTGGGCACGCTTCTCAGCTATGAACGTGGAAAGCACCATTCGTCTGCTTTACACCAAGACATCCTTCAGGAAGCCATCATTCAGAACGCTTCCACCATCATGAAATCATGAAGTTTGGAAAGGACAAACCTCCCCTTCAGCAGTTAAACTCAAAGCGCAGTGTACTAAAAGATGCTGAAAGCAGGAGGGAAAGGAAGGCAGCAGGACTCTCCCTGCTTGCCACTTCAGTTTTGATGCTTTTAGCAAGAAGGACTGAAGCCAGTTTCAGTAACTTACTCAGAGGCAATGCAGGTTTGTGTTTCTGGACTCTGACAGGTCTACTCCCAGAAGCCTGGGGATACGAATTACTCAAACAACTGATGCTTGCGAAGGTGTGAACGTCACCTTTTCCCATGTACTTACAATTCCTTATGTAACAACTGGTCACTGAAGACTTTGTCAGTAGTTCCATTCCTATTTCTTGCAGCTTGCTGCAGCTTTCCGTGCCGCAGGCAGCTAAAGCCCCTTGTTCAATGGAGAAGAAGCTGGGCTGTCCATCACTGGAGCCAGCGTTGCTGCTTCTCACTTCCGAGAGCTGGTTTTTTACGTCAGACATTTTGCTTCGAACTTCAGCCATCTGCGTTTTAAGCCTTTTCAGCATCTTCAAGTCAGGTGGCACACGCCACATCGCCTGGTGCCTCCGCTGATCCCGATCTTTTAGAGAATAGGATGAGGCTTGGCCAAAGGAAAAGTTAAAGAGCACAGCAGGTAAATAAAACTTCTCACACACAGACACCTAACGAGTCATTCCCTCCCTGCCATGGACAAAGACCCCAAAGCTGCTCACTGGAAAAAGGAAAGCTCCCACTGGTGAGAGCCTGGAATGGGTTGCCCAGGGAGGTGGTTGGGGCCCCATCCCTGGAGGTGTTTAAGGCCAGGCTGGAT
>JAOXOE010031296.1:0-12077 GCA_028565055.1 Phoeniculus purpureus
AGGGCTGTGTGCAGTAACTGGGGGGCCGTGTGGGGTTGTGCAGGGTAACTGTGAGTCTGTATGGGGTAACTGGGGGGTCTGTGTGGGGTGACTAGGAATTGTTTGGGGCAAGTGGGAGTAGTCTGGGTTAACTGGAGTGCTGTGTAGGGTAACTGGTGGTGTTGCTGGCAGGCAGTGCAGGAGCAGGGTGCAGCAGGTGAGGCACTGGGGCGTGCGCGAGGCGAACAGGAGCGGCTGCGGGATGAACTGCAACGGCTGAGCCGGGCGCGAGAGGGACTGGCCAAGCAGGGGGCCAGCTTGGCAGTGCAACTGGCCACTGCCCAGCGCCACAGCCAGGATCAGGTCCAGGAGCTGGCCACGCTCAGGTGGGTACTAGGGGCACTGGAGGGGATCTAACCCTAACCTGATGTCAGCAGTGGGGCTGGTGTTGGGGTTTTGGCAGGGCAGAGAAGGAGGGGCTGGAGGGCAGCGTCTTCCAGCTGCAGCAACAGCTGGCCCAGCAGGAGACCCGCAACCAGCAGCTTGAGGCTGAAGGCCAGACCCAGCTCCAGGCCAAGGAGACGCTGGAGGGTGAGGGGTCCTATCCATCCACCCTTGTGCCTTCCCCAGCACCACCCCATCCCAGTTCGTCCTCATGTCCATCTATCTGTCCATCCATTCTTCATCCTCATCCCCATCCCCACCCCTCTTCATCCTCGTCTGTTCTCATCCATCTTCATACTCATCCCCACTTACCCAGTTGTTCTACCTCCCAGCCCAATCTTCATCCTCATCTCTCTTCTTGTCTCCATCTCTGTCCCCATCCCTCTTCATCCTCCTTCATCTTCATCTTCATCCCCATCTTCATCCCTGTCCATCCACCCTTGTGCCTCCCATCCCCATCTTCATCCTCATCTCCATCTCTGTCCCCACCCATCCCTCTTCACCCCCATCCTGATCCACATTTTCATCTTCATCTTCATCCCTGTCCTCCTCCATCTTCATCCCCATTCCATCTTCATCCATCCTCCTTACCCTGTTCATCCCCATTCACCTCCAGCAGAATCCCAGCAAACCCTCCTCCACCACTGCATCCCCCACCCCAGTCCCCACTCCCATCCCTTTACCCCCTCCCCAGTGCTGGGTGGGAGGTCTCCAGTGATGGGGCCCCACTGACTGATTGCCCACCCCACAGCCGAACTGGCCCAGGCCCGGCAGGAGCTGGAGCGGGAGCTGCAGGGCCGGCAACAGGCGGTGGCAGCGGCCGAGGCGGCAGCTGTGACAGTGGCCCTGGCCAGTGCCCAGGACACTCACTGCCAGGAGCTGGAGCGGCTGCAGCGTGAGAAGGTGGGATTTGGGGTGCAGCACTAGGCTGTGGGGTGCAGCACTGGAGTTTGGGGTGTGAGCTTGGGATGCAGCTCTGGGTTTTAGGGTGCAATGGTGACTCTTCTGGGTGCAATGCTGATTTGGGACCACAATGTTGACTTCTGACCGTGATGCTGATTCTTGGGGTGTGATGCTGATTTTTGGGGCACAGTGCTGCTTTGTGGGAAATACTGCCTTTTGGGGTGCAGTGCTGACTTCTGAGGTGCAGTTGCTACCTTTTGGGGTGCAATACTGCCTTTCGGTGCCCGATGCTGCTTTTTTGGGTACAGTACAGCATTCTGGGGTGCGATGGTGACTTTTGGGGTGAAGTGCTGACTTCTGAGGCATGATGCAGCTTTTTGGGGTGCAATTTTGACTTCTGGAGTGCAGTGCTGCCTTGTGGGGTGCAATGCGCTTTTTGGGGTGTGGTGCAGGAGGAGCTGGATGTCGAGCGGGGCCGCCTGGCACAGGAGCAGGAAGAGCTGGTGGCTGAGCTGGCTGCAATGCGGCAGCAGCATGAGATCGAGAAGCAGCAGGTGGGTGTCCCCAGTGTCCCCCCATGTCCCAGCTCTACTGTCCCCTCCACAGCTGAGCCTTGTTCCCACCCCACTCAGGTGCTGGCACTGCAGGAGGAGCAGCAGGCAGCCACATCTGAGACCCTAGCGGGGCTGCAGCGGAGCCTGGCCCAGGCCACTGCTGAGCTGGAGCTGCGGCAGCAGGAGGTCACCAGCCACCAAGAGAAGGAGCAGGTGGGTGTGTGTTGGGGGTCCTGGCACCCCCTACACTGGCAGAGGACCCCACATCTGCCCCCTCAAACCACAACTTCATGCTCGGGTGTCCCCTCTTGTTGCAAACCTTGTGCCTGGGTGTTCCCCGTGTCCCCCCACCACTGTGACCCCCCTGTCTGGGCACCCCCTATTGCAACTCCCCATGCCTGGGTGTCCTTCATGGCCCCCCACTACTGTGACCCTCCTGTCTGGACACTCTCCTCTTGCAACCCCCATGTCTGAGTGTCCCCTTTGCTCCTCCTATTCCACGCTTGGATGTTCTCCCCTATTGCCCCATCCCCACACTGGGACCCCTATACCTCAGGAGTAGGGGGTGTTGTCTCAGGGCACCCCGTAACCCCCACCACACAGAGCCTGGCAGCAGAGCTGCACAACCTGCGGGTGCAGGCAGACGAGGCAGCCGCGACCCACGAGCGGCAGGCCAAGACCCTCCGCGATGAAGCGACAGCAGCAGCCAAACAGCGGGACAGTGCCCTGCGGGAGGTGAACATCCCCTATCCCCACATCCCAAATCCTGTCCTTGATCCCATCCCTAACCCCCAATCCCATCCCTAACCCCCACCCAAGGGTTCCCCGCTGAGCTGGATGTGCTGGGTGCAGGTGGAGGAGGCGCGGGCGCAGCTGCGGTTGCTGTCAGAGTGGCGGGCGGCTGGGCGCAGGGAGCTGCAGGAGGCGCAGCGAGAGGCGCAGGACTGCAGGGCAGGCTGCGAGGAGCAGCGGCGGCGCCTGCAGGAGACCAAACGGGCTCTGGGCGATGAGGCCAGGGAGAAGGAAGCCCTGAAACGCTCTAACGAAGAGCTGCGGGCAGCTCTGCGGAGGGCGGAGAGCGAGCGCATCAGGTGAACGGGGTGCAAGGCGTGGTGGGGTGTGGGGTGGGATAACGGTTAAGGTGCTTGGGATTGGGGTGATGCTCGGGGCTAGGAGGTGCTCAAGTTAGGAGAAGCAGGGGTTGAGGTGATGCTCAGGATTTGGGGTGGTGCTTGGGTGAAGGAGGTGCTCAGGCTAGGAGATGCAGGGGATGATGTGATGAGGGAGACTGGGGTCGTGTTTGGGGTTGTGAGATGCATGGGTTGGTGCAATGCTTTGGGTGCTTGGGGTTAGGGTGAGGCTGAGCACAAGGCGTAGCTCGTGTGCCCAGGTTGGGTCCTACATGGGGTGATACAGTTCTTTAGAGGGTGGTGCTCAGGATTTGGGGTGATGGTCTGAAAAAGGGAGTGCAGGGGTTGGGGTGATGCTCAGGTTTGGGTTGATGCTTGGGGTTGGGGAATGTATGGGAAGGACGCTTTGGGTGCTTGGGATTGGGGGAATACTGAGAAGAAGGAGGTGCCCAAGCTGGGAGATGCAAGGATTAGGGTGATGCCTTAGAGGATGGTGCTTAAGGTCAGGGTGTCAGCCCTTCGTCCCCCCTCCCATAGCCTGAAACGAGCCAGTGAGGAGAAGGAGCAGCGGCTGGCACTGCTGGAGGACGGGCGGGCAGCCGCAGACCGGGAGGTGACAGAGCTGCGGGCAACACTGCGGGAGGTGGAACGTGGCCGCCTTGACGCCCGCCGTGAGCTGCAGGAGCTGCGCCGGCAGGTGAGGAGAAGGATGAGGATGGCAGGAACCCCGTCATCAGCCTTTCAGGATGCCACCACGCTGCTGCTGTCTCGTCCTGGGGGCAGGTGAAAGACTTGGACAGCGAGAACAGTAAGAGGAGCAGGGAGGTGGGTGAGCTGCAGGCACGGGTGGCCCTGGAGGAGCAGCGGGAGGAGGAGAGTCGCCGCGAAGCCTTCGGCCTCAGGCAGAAGGTGGTGGAGAGTGAGGCCGGCACAGAGGCTGCCAAGAAGGAGGTGGGGATGGGTCCCCAAGAGTCTTCCCAGCACTCTGCACCCAAAATTGTCCCCGTAACCCCCTTAGCTTGAGCCCTGCAACCCTGTCCCCTCACCCCATAGCTTGGTGCCTGTTGTCCCCAAACATCCCTGTCACCCCGTAACTGGTGTCTGATGGCCCTGGGGGTCCTAACTGCTGTGATGCTCGGTGCCGTGCCCCTGTCACGCCACTGCTCAGTCCCCTCTGGCCCCATTGCCCCTCCACTCTCCTAAGGGTCCTCCTTCACGTCCCACATCACTTCATCCCTTGTACCCCCATGGTCCCCTTGCTCTGGGACTGGTGTTTCTGGGTGTCCCCATCACCTCACCACTCCATCCCAAATATTTTGGGGGTCCTCATCACCTCATTCATCATCCCATTCCCTGTGCTTCATCCCTGGCACCCAATTACCCTGTCACTGTGTCCCCTGCCTGCCTGAGATCTCCCATACCCCATTCTCCATCCCCCATTTCTCCATCACCCTATTACCACGTCTCCAGCATCTCTGGGCGTGCCCCACCTCTCCCTATCGCCCTTTTCCAGCTGCAGCACCTGCAGTGGCGGCTGTCAGAGGCGGAGGGCGAATTCCGGCAGCGGGAGAAGGACCTGGCCCGCAGCTTGGAGGAGGCTCGTGGCAACGAGAAGAAGCTGCTGGCCGATGCCCGGAACCTGCAGCTGAAGGTGGAGGCGGCGCGGGAAGAGGCAGCGGAGCTGAGCCTGCGCCTGAGTGCAGCCGAAGGCCGGGCACAGGGGCTAGAAGCCGAGCTGGCCCGTGGTGAGGCTCTGCGCCGGGCGGCTGAAACCCGCCTCGGGGGGCTCCAGTCAGCCCTGCGCCGCACCATGGGCATCGGCCGCGTGCGGAGCCCCTCTGCGGGCAAGGGTAAGCGGGGTCTGGGCACCCCCAGGGCCCTCGGCCTCACCTTGGGGATGGGAGTTCATCCAGCTGGTGCTGGGCTCTGCATCCCTGCGTGTCCCACGCACCCCATTGCTCCTCCCATGGGACATTCCGTACCCTATTGCTGAACCTCTGGGATACCCTGTACCCCATTGCTGAACCCACAGGATACCCCACACCCCATTGCTGCACCCCTGGGTTACGCCATGTAGCCCATCACTCCATCCCTAGGATACCCTACACCCCGTTGCTGTACCCCTGGATGTCTCCCATACCCCATTGCTGAACTCCTGGGGTACCCCATACCCCCTAGGGTATCCAACACCCCATTGCTCCATACCTACAGACCCCACACACCCCATTGCTTCATCACTGTGGGTACCCAATATTCTATTGCGTTCTTGGGGGTCCCTCATCACCCCATTACTCCATTACCCTGTTCCTTCGTCCCTTCTACCCCATCACCCTATTACTGTGTCTCCTGCATTGCTGAGGGTCCCCATTACCCCATCCCTTGGGATCCTTGTCACCCCACTACTTTATCTCTTGAGCTCCCCCATCACCCCACTGCCCCATCCCTGTGAGTCTTCCATTGCCCCATCATCCCCCACCACCCCAAATCCCACAGGCACATCCCACTCTGTCGCACTGCACCCCATTATCTCCACATCGCCCACTTTGTTCCCATACAGGAGAAGCTCCAGAGGGGTCGAGGAGCCCCGATTCATCCCCAGGCCCTGATGCAGCAGCTGACCCCGAGGCAGTGCGGGCAGCCCTGCGGGATTTCCTGCGTGAGCTGCAGGACGCGCAGCGGGAGCGGGTATGTGTGCGTCCTCCACCCCGAACCCTGCCCACCCCGCTGTCCCCACAGAGTCCCCACGGTGACCCCACTCTGTGGCCCAGGAGGAGCTGCGGGTGCGAGTGGGCAACCTGGGCCGGCGGCTGGCGGAGGTGGAGGAGGAGCGGGATGGGGCCAGCGCCCGACTGCAGCAGTTCCAGAAGCTGGTGGCTGAGAGCGAGGAAAAGGGTGATTATGGGGTGGGCTGTGGGGGGTTTCTTTGGGGTGGATCCCCCCAGAGTGTGGGGCTTGGGGTGGTTTGTCCTCCTGTTGGAGCCTAGAGGGTGAGTGGGGGGGTGTACTGAGGCACAGTGGGGAGTGATGGTTGAGGGTGCCCCAACCATGGGGGTTTCTCCTGCGCACAGCCCCAGATTCCTGGTTCAACTGGGAAAACAAGCTGTGCAGATGCCATGGAGCCCAGTAAAACCTCAGTGTGTGACCAGTATAACCCAGTAAAACTCCCTCTGCATCTCCTTTAAAAGGTCAAAGTGCCTCCTCCCATCCCCTGTAGATCCCAGTAAAATGGGTAAAGCCCCTGTGCATCCCACATAGGCCCCAGTAAAACTGGAAGACCACAGACCCCTTAGCCCCAGTAAACCTCTCTACACACTCCCTCTAAGACCCCATTAGCCCTAGTAACCCCCACTGTGGACCCTTGCAAACCTTGTTTGCCCCAGTAACCCCCAGTATGGACCTTTGCAGACCCCATTAACCCCAGTAACCCCCACTGTGGACCCTTTCAGACCCCATTAGCCCCAGTAACCCCTTCTACAGGCTCCCCAGGCCCCATTAGCCCCAGTGAGGAGGGTGTGCGTCATCTCCCCGCAGGACGCGGTGCAGGGGAGTTGAGCAGCACCCAGGCTGCACTGCTGCTGCGGGACGAGTTGCTGCGCCGGAGCGAGCGAGAGCGGCGGGCACTGGGCGACAGGGTGTCGGCGCTGGGCGAGAAGGTGTCAGCGCTGGAGCAGAGCCTTCGCACGGCCCAGGACGAGCGGCGGGCCGCACAGGTTGGGATGGCGGTTGCCCCGCCGCTGCGGCACTAAGCAGCCCTGCATGCGGCGTCGCAGCGCTGCCGGTGCCACGCGGTGCCTTGCAGGAGCGGCTGCGCGTGGAGCAGGACCAGCTGTCCCAGGCCAGGCAGCGGCTGCAGGCGGCCGAGAGCCGTGGGGCCAGGCTGGAGCTGCAGCAGGGGCTACTGGATGGGGAGCTGCAGCGGGCCAGGGCGGCGCTGGCTGAGCGGCAGGCGGAGGCGAAGGCTGCACAGGAGCGAGCGGAGCTGCTGCAGAAACAGGTGATGGCAGCGGTTGCTCCCCATTTTCCAAATTCAGTTTAATTTTAAGAATTGGATTTAAAGATTCATTTAAAAAACATATTTAAAGAAAATTCAGTCTGTATTTGATGTTCATGGTTGTCTTGAATTTTTAAGGCTCAGGGTTCCACTTTTTAGGGTTATTTTTGGTTTTTAATTGGTTATTTTAAATTTTTAGCAGTCATATTTAAGTTTTGATGGTTACTTTGAATTTTCAAGGTTTACTTTTTCATTTTTTGGGGTTATTTTTAATTTTTAAGGCTTCTTTCCAGGAAGAAGTTTCTCCTCAGAGCCAGCCTAACCCTCCCCTGGTGGGACTCAGCCCCCTCCGTGTTATCTCATGGAGATGTTGGGTTGAAGGTTGGACTGATTGATCTTGGAGGTCCTTTCCAACCTTGTTAGAAATAGTGTGGCCAGCAGGAACAGGGAAGGGACTGTCCCCCTGTACTGGGCACCAGGGAGACCTCACCTCCGGTACCTCAGTACAAGAAGGACATTGAGGGGCTGGAGTGGATGCAGAGAAGGGGCTGGAGGATAGGGCTGATGGGGAGAGGCTGAGGGAGCTGGGGCTGGTTGGTCTGAGGAAGAGGAGGCAGAGGAGAGACCTTCTCTACCTCTAAAGCTGCCTGAGGGGACACTGTAGAGAGGTGAGGGCTGAGCTCACAGGTCAGTAGGGACAGAACAAGAGGGAGTGACCTCAGTGGTGCTGACAGATCTGGTCTGGTGGTGACCTTGGCAGAGCTGGGTTATGGGTTGGACTGGATGATCTCAAGGGTCCTTTCCAAGCTGAAGGATTCTGTGACTCTGTTTAATGATTCTGTGACTCTGTTGTGGTTTTTGGGGCACAGCACTGTGGTGGCCATCGAGTGGCCAAGAGCAGCGTGAGCCCCCATCTCATGGATGTTGTAGCAGCTCTGTCCACCATCTCCATCCCTTCTGGGCTGCAGCTGGCAGCAGGTGAGCAGCGAGTGGGCACCCTGCAGCTGGCGTTGGAGCGGCTGACTGCGACGCTACCGGGGACCAGCTCAAAGGATGACGGGTCGGTGCCGCTGACCAACCTCCCTGCAGCCCACGAGCAGCTGCAGCAGCTCCAGAGTGCCCTGACGGCGGGAGAACTTGACCGCCGGGCGCTGCAGGTGGGCAGGGGCACCTGGGGTGGGCTCTCACTGAGTGGGTTGGGGCTCACTGGGATCGGCCCCCCCCCATACCCATGACCTGATACCAGGAAGGGCTGGAGGTGGCGCGGAGGGCGCTGGCGGAGGTGCGGGAGGAGAAGGCGGCGCTGCGGGAGCAGCTGCAGGTGCTGCGGGATGAGCGGGATGAGCTGCAGCGAAGCAGGGACAAGCTAGAGGCGAATGGCCAGCAACAGCAGGAGGTGAGAGTGGGTGGGGGGCACCCCCTGCCATGGGGTTACATGCATTCACTGGGGATGCCCCCCATGCAGCACCCTATAGCCCTCAGGCACCCTCTTGTACCCTTCAGCCTCTCCATGCGGCACCCTACAGTCCCCAGGCACCCCCATGCAGTGCCCTATTGCCCTCCTGCACTCATTAACCTCCCCAGGCAGCACCTTCTTGCCCCCCCACCCTCACTTTACATCATCCTATGTACCCCCATGTGGCCCTAAAACCCTCTTATCCCCCTGCCTTACACCCTGATGCCCCCACACAGGACCCTGCACCCATTGGCCTCCCACCAGCACCCTATTGCCCCCGTACAGGCCCTTGCACCACTCACAGGAGCTTACTGCCTCCATACAGCACCCTGCACCCTGTTGCCTCCCACCAGCGCCCTGTTGCCCCCATACACCCCCTTGCACCCTTCCTAGCACCCTACTGGCCCCTGTACAGCACCCTGCACCCTATTGCCCCACCCAGCACCCTATTGCCCTCAAACAGCAGCCCCTTGCACCCCTCCCAGCACCCTACTGCCCACATGCAGCACCCTTGGCCCCACCAACTTCCATCACCCTATGGACACCTCCTCCATCCCATTGCCCCACTCTGGACCCCATGGGCTGACCCCAACCCCCCACCTCCTTGTGACAGGCACTGCGGGAGCAGGTGGGCACCATGCAGCGGGCGCTGGCACGGGCACAGGACGGGCAGCGGGAGGCCGAGCGTGTTGCCCAGCGCCGGGAGAAGGACACCAGCGCCCTGAGGAGCACCCTGGAGAAGGTGAGTACCCAGGCGTGTCTTGCTCCCCCTCCCCTCTCCCCCTAATCCCAGAGCAGGAGACCCTTCTGCACTTAAAAATGTATGACATGTATGACTGATAAATTAATTTATTTAGCACATTCATTTATTCCATTTATTAACTCATTTAATGGACTAAGACATGAATGTGGTCAATATTTAATGCACTAATTTATTTCAATTATTAACTCATTAATAAATGAATTTATTCAATAAATTTATTTACAGCATTAATTTATTCAATTTATTAATTCATTTAATAGATTTATAACCCCCCCATTCCCATGATAACCCCACCCCATTCCCAGTATAACCCATATTCCCACTATAATCCCCACCATTTCCAGCATAACCCATCCTACTATAAACCCTCCCATTCCCATTACAACTCGCCCCATTCCCATTATAACCCCCCCATTCCCAGTATAACCTACTCCATTCCCAGTATCACCCCTCACCCCCCATCCCTTTTCCCAGCTGAGGTGATGGCCGAGGTTGTGGGGGTCACCAGGTGCACCCCCAGTCCCCTCAGTGAGGGCTCTCTCGGGGCAGGTGGAGCGGGAGAAGCTGAGGGCACAGGAGGAGTCGCTGCGGCTTTCAGCTGAGCGGGGCCGGCTGGCTGACTCCCTGGCCACCACCCAGCGGGAGCTGGCCCAGGCGAGGGACCGCAGCCACCTGCTGCAGGTGGGTGGCCCTGGGGTTGGGGGTGGCACCCATGGGTGCTGCCCAGCCACTCCCTGCATCCCTGGCTTGTGCTGGGTGGGGCTGGGCTCATCCCAGCTTGGTGGGGGATGCTGGAGCTTGTACTGGGATGGTGCTGGGTTCACTCTGGGGTGCTTCCCAGCTTGGACTGCTTCCACTGGGATGGTGCTAGGATCATTTTAGGGCTCATACCAGTTTAGGGAAGGTGCTGGTGGGTGTATAAGGTGGTGCTGTACTCCTTTTGGGGCTCATCCCATTTTGGGGAGATACTGGAGCTTGTACTGGGACAGCACTGGACTCTTTTGGGGTCCTTCCCAGCTTGGGGAGATGCTTGTGCTTGTACTGGGAGGGTACTGGGCTCTTCTGGGGGCTTATTCCAGCTTGGGAAGATGCTGATGCTTGTACTGGGAGGGCACGGGTCTAATTTCTGGGGTCCTTCCCAGCTCGAGGAGATGCCAGTGCTTGTACTGGGCTCATCCCTGTTCCCAGGGGTGCTGGCAATGGGCTCTTTGCAGGGGCTCCCGCACTTCCAGTTTGGGGTGACAGCTGCCCGCTGTGTCCCAGGTGCGACTCTCGGCACTGGAGGCCACATCCCCTCCCAGTCCCTCAGCTGAGCTGCCGCGGGAACTGGAGCGCCTTCGCCTCACCCGGCTCCGAGCCCAGCGAGCACTGGAGGCCCGGGAGCGCCGGCACCGGGTCCGCGGGCTGGAGGAGCAGGTGAGCGGGTGGGAGACACCCCGTGGTGGGGAACATCCATGGGGCTCCTCCTCACCCCCCATCCCACCTCCCTTCACCCCACAGATTGCTCTGCTGAAGGGGCAGGAGCTGCAGCGTCACCCCACCAGTATCTAGGAACCCTTCAGAGACCAGCACAGCCCAGTGCAGCAGAACATCCCAACAGCCATCCTGGGATCAGCATTCCCATTGGTTTCGACTCACCATTCCCAGTCTGCTCTCATCATTCCAGTCCTGGATCACCATTCACCTTCTGGGATCACCATTCCCAGTTTGGGTTTCATTATCCCACTTCTGGACTTATTGTTCCCTTTCTTTGCACCTCTCATTCCCAGTTCCTTACCACGGCATTCCCACCCTGCTCCCTCCATTCCCACCCTGCTCCCTCCATTCCCACCCTGCTCCCTCCATTCCCATTTTCCAAGCAGCTGCTGCACTCTCCTGCCCAGCCGCCCCCTCTCAGGTTGTTTCCATCCCACTTGGGGGTCAGATTTCCCACCTTTATCCTATTTCAGTCTTTAGGATGTTCCCATCTTTTTGTGGTTTTCCTGATGCTCCTCCAGCCCCTCCTTCCCCCCTTCCTCCCCCCTTTTTCTAACCAACCCTTCCTGGGGGTTGCTGGGGTTGGGATCTTTTCTAAAAACACTGGGATTTTTATCAGATCTTTGTGGCACTGGGAGGTTTTTACTGGTGCTCTCGGGTCTGTGGCAGTGGCACCCCGACCCTCCCCGCTGCTGCCCCTATTGAAGGGGTTGATGAAGCCAAAGCGGCAGCTCCGAGGGGTTGGGTTGGTTTTTGGGGTTGGGTGGCGGAATTGGGATGGGTTGAGGGGTGCTGTAGGTTCTAGGTGAGGGCAGCCCAGAGAGCACCCAGACCCTGGGCTGGAGCCAGGGTGTCACCTGCAGGGCCAGGGAAGGGATCCTCCCCCTCTACTCGGATCCCGCTAGAGTCCTGTGGCCACTTCTGGGAGCCCCAGGACCAAGAAGGACCCTGGAGCTGCTGGAGCGAGGCCACAGGAGGCCATCAGGATGCTCAGAGGGCTGCAGCCCCTCTGCTCTGGGGACAGGCTGAGGGAGCTGGGGCTGTTCAGCCCGGAGAGGAGAAGGCTCCAGGGGACCTCAGAGCAGCCTCCAGTCCCTGCAGGGGCTCCAGGAGAGCTGGAGAGGGGCTTCTGACTGGGAGCTCTGGTGCTGGGATGAGGGGGCTGGGTTCAAGCACCAAGAGGGGAGATGGAGATGAGATCTGAGGCCCCCTAAAAATCACTTAACCCCCCCAAACATTAGTAACCCTCTGATAAAATGAGTAGCCCCCCCCAACAATTAGTAGCCTCCCCAAAAATTAGTAGCTCCTCCAAGAAGTTACTAACCCGCCCCCAAAACATTAGAAACCCCCCCAAAAAAGTAGAAAATCTTCTGAAAGTCGG
>JAOXOE010031297.1:0-12076 GCA_028565055.1 Phoeniculus purpureus
TGTGGCCCTGGGAAACAAAGGTTAGTGGGCAGGGTGGGGTTGGGGTGGTGGTTGGACTGGAAGATCTTGTAGGTCTCTTCCAACCTTAATGATTCTATAGAGAGGCACAAAGTTAGGCAGGGTGGTAAGATTATGCTTTGAAAATTGATGGGACTTTGGGGGTTCCCAGCAGGAGCAGGGGGGGTGATCATCCCCCCCACTCAGCTTTGGTGAGGCCACACCTTGAGTCCCTTGTCCAGTTTAGGGCTCTTCACTACAAGAGGGACATTGAAGGGCTGGAGAGGGGACAGAAGGGCTGCTAAGCTGGTAAAGGATTTGGAACAGGTGTCTTATGTGGAACTGCTGAGGGAGCTGGGGCTATTTAGCCTGGAGGAGATAGAGAGGAGACCTTCTTGCTCGCTACAACTACTTGAGAGGAGGGTGTAGAGAGGCAGGGGCTGGTCTTTTCTCCTCAGTGGCCAGTGATACGGTGAGGATAAATGGCCTGAAGCTGTGCCAGGAGGTTCAAGCTGGATGTCAGGAGGTATTTCTTTCCTGAAAGGGCTGTCAGGCACTGGAACAGCTGCCCAGGGATGGGGTTGAGCCCTCATCCCTGGAGGTGTTTGAGAGAAGGGCAGATACTGCGTTGGGGGACGGGCTTTAGTGGTGCTGGTAGGGCTGGGAAAAGGTTGGACTCTATCTTACAGGTCTCTTCCAGCCAGAACTGTTCTGTGGTTCTGTCTAGAGGAAGTGTAGCAGACTTTTAATAACGCTGACTTCCAGATAAGCAGCAAGAGAGCACCTGTGTTCCCTGTTGTACAGATTTTAGCAGCTTTGTAAATAATGGATTAAAAAGCCGCCTGCGAGAGTCACTACAAGGAGCTTGTGGGAACTTTTTCTTTCAGACACTCGCAGGGCAGAGTGCTGGGCAGAGCACAGTGGCAGCTATTTCATACACTGTGCCCTGACACATTGATCATTTTGGAGATTAACATTTTTCCAGTCTCGTGATAAAGTTGCTCTTGAGACAAACTGACTTCAGAGCTGTTCTCCCGTGAGCAGTGAAATGCTGTAGTGCCACACAGCATCAGTGGTGAGTGCCCGGCGCAGCTCTGGCTGCATGACAGCAAGCCGAGGGAGATGGATTAGAGGGTGTCAGGTGTGAAATAGCTTCACTTTAGCAGATGATTTGTTTGGGTAAGGCCAGCTAAAATGACGCAGGAAGTACCAATTCATGTTGCTGCAGGCGATAATTGGACGAGGTTTATGTTTTTTGACTACTAATGCAAGGAGAGTTGTTCCATATCCACTGCATTGGGACCTCGAAAGGTCCCTCACGGCTGTTTATCAGACTCTTGACAACTCTGTACAGGAAACAACCTGCAGGACTTTTTCACTGTGGTCTTCTAGTTAGCAGCAAGCAACCTGAGAATGAAGGTTCTTCTGTGCGCATTGTTAGTATTGACAGCAATAAACCAGAGCTTACTTCATAGCAAAACACCACAGCTGGGGAGGCTTTGTCTGGAAAGACCTTTTCACTGTCCCTGAGTCAGGTGGGGGGTCAGGCAACCAGTGCCAGGATGAGAGGGCATGGCCTGAAGCTGTGCCAAGGGGAGGGTTAGGTTGGATGTCAGGAAGCTCTTCCTCATGGAAAGGGTGATCAGACCCTGGAATGGACTGCCCAGGGCAGTGGGGGAGTCCCCATCCCTGGAGGTGTTGAAGGACAGCCTAGCTGTGGCCCTTAGTGCCCTGGTCTGGCTGCTGGGGTGATGTTAGGTGCTGGGCTGGCTGAGCTCAGAGGGCTTTGCCAGCCTCAATCGTTCTGGGATTCTGTAAACTGGACTCTCTTGTCTCTTCTTGTACTGGGAAAGACTGCTGTAACAGCTCTCTCAAAACGTGCTTCAAGGCAGGGTTGTCCCTCTCAGAATCGGAGGGTGATAACTTGTCTTTTCCAGTGCAGTGAAGGACAGAGATGAAGCTTCTAATGTCCGATTTGGCTGTGTTTTTTTCCCATGTGGTAGCTTAGAAGTTACACCGCACACTGGGAGGCAAGAATACCCTCCAAGCTCTGAATGTACACTTCTAAACTAAACAGCGTTCCTGTGATGCGGCTGTAGGGACCCTTATGAGCTCCAGACGCAGGACATTAAGCAAGTATTTCACTCGATGTTGCAGTTACTGGAAAACGGGGTGAATCTGTGGGCTGAGTCATGTAGATGTAAGAGAATACAGAGCTTTGCATTGCAAGCAGCTGCTTCCATACCCTTTAAGCAAAGCCTCTGATCTCCATGAGGCCCTGTAGTCTAGCTCCTCATCCATACCTGAACCCCTAAAACACAAAGTAGACCTTTGTGATACCATCAGGTGTAAGACAAAGCACTGGACCTGCCTGAATTCATTAATCCTGTAATCCATGCTGCTATACTGAGCAAGTAGTTGTGTTCCTGTCCTTGTCCTTCTGTGGTTACACACGCTCGAGGTTTTTAAGTCCAGTTTCATCTGATCACTTTCAGACTTGTTTTCCCCTCTGGGGGTATGAGCCACTTTCTGCACTGCTCAATGTGATTCTCACACGTGGTTAAAATGACTGCAGCAGAAATCCTGCTGGACATAGGAGAGGGAATGACAAATCTCTGGCTGAACTGAGCATCACAAAGATGATTGGGTCATGGAGTTTTCATAATGTAATGATGTCAGTAGATCTAGAGAGGTTCTCCTCCCCCTCTACTCTGCCCTGGGGAGACCACATCTGGAACACTGGGTCCAGTTCTGGGCCCCTCAGTTCCAGAAAGACACAGTGCTGCTGGAGAGAGCCCAGCGCAGAGCCGCAGAGATTGATGAAGGGAGCGGAGCATCTCATTGCTGAGGGAGCTGGTGCTCTTGAGCTTGGAGAAAAGGAGCCTGAGGGGTGACCCCATGGATGTTGATCAATATGTGAAGGGTGGGTGTCAGGAGGGTGGAGCCAGGCTCTGCTCGGGGGCACCCAATGATAGGGCAGCGGGTGTGAGCTGGAGCAGAGGAGGTTCCACACCAATGTGAGAAGGACCTTGTTCCCCGTGAGGGTGCCAGAGCCCTGGCAGGGGCTGCCCAGGGGGTTGTGGAGTCTCCTTCCCTGGAGACGTTTCAAAGGCTCCTGGCCATGTTCCTGTGTGACTGGATCCCCTAGATCCAGGGGGATGGGACTGGATGATCTTTCAAGGTCCCTTCCAATCCCTAATGTTCTGTGATTCTGTGATTGGTGAAGGAGCATCCCAGGCTGCTCTCCTGCACCCAGCCTCCTGCAGAGTGGGACTGGTGCTGACATAGAGCAGTCTGGCTGCACATGTCTCCATGACTGCTGTGTGAAAGAGGTGGTTCTTCCTTCCTACACAACCCCAAACTCTGCACATTTCAGGCATTCCCATTCCTAACGCTGAAGCTGAGGGCTTGTGAAGCACTAAATCATACTGTAGTGTCATGGAGCCTCTCTGCTCTGTCTCTCTGTCCAGGGGAACCTAGAGATGAAGTGTGGTGATGAGTTTCAGTGGCACTGGAGGCAGCCAGCCCTGCCCGCTGCTGAGGTGTCTGTGTTTGCTGCGTGCCTGCCTTGCTCTGCTTAGAGGGTTGGTTTGCTGCAGCAGCACTGGTGATAGCAGCAGCGTGTTGCTGAGATGATGATGTCTGGGTGTAGCGTGGCATGACCCTGCCCTGCCCCACAAAAGTGCCGCTGTTGTTGGGCACTGATTTCAATCAAAAGCATCCAGCAACACAAAGCAAGTTGTTTGTGTATTGTACTGAGATGTCTTCAGGATGGACAGAGAAGCCTTGGTTAGAGGCTCTGCCGATGCAGTTCAAGATTTCAGGCTAAAGAACAAGAAAACAGTGTTCTGGTGCCCGTTCCTGGTCTCCCACCTGCGAAGGGTGCATGAAGGAATGGGACTGGCATCGGGTACACACAGAGAGGCTGTTTAATATATCAGAATGTGAGCTTCTTGCTAGTGATGTTCAGGGCAGGACTGGAGTTTTAAACCTTGGGCTGAGCAGGATTTCTCAGAGACTGGAAAGACAGTGGAAGTGTCTGCAAAAGTCTTGTGTCCTCCGTTTTGAAATCAATAGAAGACTAACTGCTAAAATAACTCCTTCCAGGAGAGAGTGGTCAGGCACTGGACTGGGCTGCCCAGGGGGGTGGCTGAGTCCCCATCCCTGGATGAGTTGAAAAGTCACTTAGATGTGATGTTGGGGGATCTGGTTTAGGAGTGACCATGTAGAGTAGCGTTGATTGTCCCTGGATGAGTTTAAAAGTCACTTAGACATGGTGTTGGGGGATCTAGTTTAGGGGTGACCTTGTAGAGTGGGGTTGGTGGTTGGACTCGATGATCCCAGGGGTCTTTCCCAACCTGAGTGATGCTGTGACTCTATGATTTGTGCAGGCTGCCAATAACGGGTCTCTCCTAGTGCTTTCCTGGGTGTGCTCAGACTGCATCTCTAGCGCTGGGTTGGACGCTGATGCTTGCATCATCCTGCTGCGGTATTTGCTGCCTTATGTAAACCAGAATCACAGAGTTACTGAGGCTGGAAAAGACCTCTGGGATCATCATCAAATATTTGTGTCCGTGTGGTGCTTGGCTAACGCAGCTCTGTGGAATCAGGTGATGTTCCCTGACCAGTGCTTGTCTGTGCCAGTCCCGTTCAGTGCACTGAGGTGCGCCTGCTTCTGACAGAGAGGGTGTTTGTCATTCCATGGTCACCTTCCTGCTTTAGAGTTGGGTCCTAAAGCTTCTGTGTTAACAAGCGCTGGGAGTCCCTCCTGTAACCTGGCAGTTGGGTTTGTGTTGGGACTCTGAAGAAAGACAGGATGAGGAAGAAGAATCTTGAGGAAAGGGGATAGAGCTGAAGCACTGCAGTGGCCAGTAGCCTTTCATGAGGGCATAGCCAGGTGGATAGATGATGGCAAAGCAGTGGATGTGGTCTATCTCGACTTCAGCAAAGCATCTGACACGGTCTCCCACAGCATCCTCGCAGCCAAACTGAGGCAGCGTGGTCTGGACAGTGGAGTAGTGAGGTGGATCGTGAACTGGCTACAGGATAGAAGCCAGAGAGTAGTGGTCAATGGGACAGAGTCTAGCTGGAGGCCTGAGTCTAGTAGAGTCCCTGTATCTAAGGAGCCCCAGGGGTGACCCCATGAATGTTGATCAATATGTGAAGGATGGGTGTCAGCAGGATGGAGCTAGGCTCTGCTCAGGGGCACCCAGTGACAGGACAAGGGGCAGCGGGTGTGAGCTGGAGCAGAGGAGGTTCCCCATCAATGTGAGAAGGACCTTGTTGGCAGTGAGGGTGCCAGAGCCCTGTCAGGGACTGCCCAGGGGGGTTGTGGAGTCTCCTTCTCTGGAAATGTTTCAAACCTGCCTGGCCATGTTCCTGTGTGACTGGATGTAGGTGGTCCTGCTGTGGCAGGGGGATTGGGCTGGGTGATCTTTGGAGGTCCCTTCCAGTCCCTGATGTTCTGTGATTGTGTGACAGGCTGTGCTGCTATCATCAGGTGGAACTTTAAATGACAGTGACACTAACTAGTCTGGACTCTTCGTTTTCTTCAGAGTAAAACTATGAGTTGGCTGGGAAGTAACTTCCTGGAGCTGTTGTGTTCAATTAGCAGCCTCATTTCATTACGTCTCTTAATTACCGATCAATTGAATTGCCCCTTCACACCCAAAGCCTGGCAGCCAACCCAGCTGACTGAATACTTGGCACAAGCTGAGGGGGTGGCAGATTCTTCCATCAATCTTTCTCTGGAGGATATCTTACTGCCAGCACAGAAACTCTGCTCCATGAGTGGAAGGCTCCCTCAATACCTCCTTTCTGGCCTCGAGAGTGGTGCCCCACTCCGAATCCTCTGTTGGACCGGTTGTTAGAACCGAGGGGCTGCGTTTGATGTAGAATGTGATCCTGTCGGATACAGGAACAGTTGTTCCACTGTATTCAGAGGTGATGTTTGTGCGTGTGAGAGTTGCCTGGCAGTGCACAAGTTGTCTCTCTCACTCTTCTGGGAGATGATCCTGTCTTTGCGTGCTCTTGGCAGAGGGGGAAGTAGCACTGTAACCTGACCTTTGAGGGTAACCTGGAGGGCAAGGCAGGGGGTGGGGGTGCAGGGTCTGCAAGGGAGGGGGTGCAGGGTCTGCAAGGGAGTCAGTGGTTTAGGGTCTGAAGAAGTAGGGGATTGAAGCCTTGCTGGGCTGGGAGAAGAGGCCTTTCCTGAGTCTTCAGCCCTGGCAGAAGGAGGAGGTGGGAAAGCACCAGCAAAGGAAATGGGAAGACTCTCCCATTACAAGTCCTGGGCTCAGAAAATACTGATAACATCCTTTTTGGGGCCTGTCACATGTGTGAGCTAAAAACCCATCTTCCACCTGGTGGCTGGGCTTTTCTTGTCAGCCTCTGGCCCCTTGTAAGCTCTTTCTGGAGAGGGAAGGGCTGTTAAAGCACTTAGCAAGCTTTTAAACTGCTGAGGAAAGGCTGAGGGAGCTGGGGCTCTTGAGCTGGGAAAAAAGGAGCCCGAGGGGTGACCCCATGGATGTTGATCAATATGGAAAGGGTGGGTGTCAGGAGGATGGAGCCAGGCTGTGCTCATCAGGGGCACCCAGGGACAGGACAAGGGGCAGCGGGTGTGAGCTGGAGCAGAGGAGGTTCCCCATCAATGTGAGAAGGACCTTGTTGGCAGTGAGGGTGCCAGAGCCCTGTCAGGGACTGCCCAGGGGGGTTGTGGAGTCTCCTTCTCTGGAGACGTTTCAAACCCTCCTGGCCATGTTCCTGTGCGGCTGATCTAGGGGATCCTGCTGTGGCAGGGGGATGGGACTGGGTAGTCTTTGGAGGTCCCTTCCAGTCCCTAAGTTCTGTGTAACTGAGTTTAGATGCTGCTGCTGGGTCCATATTAAAGCAGACTAGTTCAAGGAGCTCCATGCAATAAGAATCGGTCACTGACTCCAGAGTTAAGGTCACCCAAGTAGAGTTGCAAACATGTTGTAGAATCACAGAAACATTCAGGTTGGAAAAGACCTCTGGAATCATCAAGTCCACCAACCCCACTCTACAAGGTCACCCCTAAACCAGATCCCCCAACACCACATCTAAGTGACTAATTTCATTTAAGGTGGAGTCATCGAGCTTGAATTTACTTGTGGAATCGTGGTTTGTACGGTCAGATTTGGCACCTCTTGGAAATGCCCCGTGACAACGTGATCATCGTTACAGAAGTACCTCAATCTGTGTGGCTGCAGTTGCAGCTGTTTGCAAGTTGCTTGTTTGTTGGAGTCTGGTTTGTGAGTAGATTCCAGCTGCACATTCCTCGGTGAGACGAGATCTTATTCATGTGTCTGCTTACAGGTGAGGAATTTGAAGCTGGAGCATGAGCAGGAGAAGAACAAGATCTTGTCAGAAGCTTTAGAGACCCTCGCGACTGAGCACCATGAGCTAGAGCAGTCTCTTGTGAAGGGATCTCCACCCCTCAGCATCATCAGTGAGGAGCAGTTCTATGATGCTGTTTCAGGTGAGCAATGATGTCCACTGCGTGTGTCCAGCCCGGCACGGGGGCAGTGAATGCCTGGGAGCAGGGAGATGGGAAGAGAAGTCTCTGCCTGTCTCACATGGAACTGATTCTAGGAGGCGGCTTCGTGTGCTCTCTCTAACCGTTTGCCTGAGTTCACATAGGATGAATCCCACCTGAGCATGAAGTTCCTGCTTTGCCCAGGTGGCCAAGAAGGCCAATGGCATCCTAGTCTGGATTAGAATCTGTGTGTCCAGCAGGAGTAGAGAGGTGATTGTCCCCTTGTACTGAGGACTGGGGAGGCCACACCTTGAGTACTGGGTCCAGTTTGGGGCACCTCAGGACAAGGGAGACATCGAGGGGCTAGAGCAAGGGCAGGGGAGGGCAACGGAGCTGGGGAAGGGGCTGGAGAATCAATCTGATGGGGAGTGATGGAGAGAGTTGGGGATGTTGAGTTGGAGGAAGAGGGGGCTGAGGGGAGCCCTCATCGCTCTCTACAGCTCTCTGAAAGGACCCTGCAGAGATGTGGGTGCTGGGCTCTGCTCACTGGTCATTAGTGACAGAACCAGAGGAAAGGGCTTCAAGATTCACCAGGGGAAGGTTAGACTGGCCATCAGGAAGAAATTCTTGATGGAGAGAGTGGCCAGGGACTGGACTGGGCTGCTCAGAGTGGGGATTGAGTCCCCTGGATGTGTTTCAAAGTCACTTAGATGTGGTACTGGGCGATGTGGTTTAGGGTTAGGTCAGACAGCCTCATGTGTGTATTTGAGGGATCTGCTTTAGGGGTGACCTTGTGGAGTAGGGTTGATGGTTGGACTCGATGATCCCAGGGATCTTTTCCAACCTGAATGGTTCTGTGGTTCTTATTCTATGGAGAGGTTAAAAAACCACAAGACAAGTCAGGAAAGGTCTGATTGCTCGGGTGTCTACCCCCTGTATTAAGTACCTAAACACAAGGCTCCTGCTTTAGCAGGTGGATCTGCATCTTCTGAGTTAATTTCTTCATGCTGGTGTTCGGGGTTTTTTCTTTCATCTTTGCTTTGTACATTGAAGTCTCCAGTTGTGAGGACCAGTGAGGGTGAGAAAGGCTTTTACTGTGCCAGTTTTGTACCCCTGAAGTGTCGCTGGTGGAAGAAGAAGATTAATCCAAATCCTATGTGTGGTTCTGAAATATCCAGGATGCAGACAGGCTGGAGTGCAGCCAGAGGAGGCCACTGTGATGATCAGGGGTAGGGAGCATCCCTCGTGTGAGGACAGGCTGAGAGTTGGGGCTGTTCAGCCTGGAGAAAAGAAGGCTCTCAGGGGGACCTTCTTTTGACCTTCCAGTACCTGAGGAGGGCTTCCATGAAGGCAGGGGAAGGTCTTTTCAAGAGGGTTTGTATGGACAGGACAAGGAGCAGTGGGTTCAAGCTGGGAAAGGAGAGATTTTAGACTGGATCTTATAAATTCTTCACTGTGGCCGTGGTTGATGACTGGAATGGGCTGCCCAGGGAGGTGGTCGGGGCCCCATCGATGGAGTCATTGAAGGTCAGGCTTGATGAGGCTCTGAGCAGCCTGACCTAGGTAGAGTTGTCTCTGTGTAGGGAGGTCAGACTAGATGACCTCTGGAGGTCCCTTCCAGCCTAGAACATCTGTGATCTTCTTTTTTCTTTCCCCTGTCCTAGTATTTTTCATATTTTCTCATGAAGAAAATGCAAGCAGTGATGTAGGGAAACTCTGAACTCTGTGTGTTTCATGCATTTGTGCAGAGAGGCTCAGTCATGGCTCCAGCTGGGTGATCCCACAGCACTCAGCACCTGCCTACAGCTTTGAGGGATCTGGAGGGTCAGCAGTCTCAGCCATAGCAGACAATGGGTTGGTGGTGGCAGCAGACTTTACAAGCAAGTATGGGGTTAATCTGTGAGCTGAATCCTATGATGCCTGTGACAGATAAGATGTCTTCCTAGACCCCTGGCCTGAGGTGTTTGGCAATGGGCAACTTCAGGAGGGGATGATAACCGGCAGTGTGAATCCTGTGCTCAGCTCCAGCAGTAGCACAGCAGCAGAGTTCACTGCAGACAGAGCACAGCAAGTGATTTATCCAGCCCTTCAAGTAGAAGAGATTGAGGAACATGAGAAGCAGGTCCTTCAGCCAGAACTAAGAGAACAGTTTTCTGGAAGGCCTGAGGCTCTTCTGTTTGTCACAGCAGAGCAGAACACAGTGGTTGATGTGGTGCTTCCGGAATGTCTCCAGCCAGGCTTGTTCTGGGCATCTGAGAGAAGATTTGGCTTGAAAAGGCTCTTAGTCTAGAGACAGCTACCTGACCCAGGCTCCAGACCTTCTCAGAGGGAAGTATCTGAGGTCTCTTCTCCAGTCAGGGGAGGTGTTTTTGCGTGGTGTTTTTGTCACTCAAAGCTGCTGGGCACATACATAGACCCTCGACTGAAAACCCCCAGTATGTCAATTATTTCTCCTTCGGGAGAAGTCCCTTGACATAATTCGTCTTGATTGCAATTTAAATCATTTCCCAGGGCAGACTCACTCTCCTGACTGTCTGTCAGCTTCATCAGACTTGTGGCAAATTCTCTTCCCTAGGCTGCTCACATGCTGGGCTTTAGGGGTCCTCTCTGCCTCTGCAGGCTCATGTCTGGGGGAAGGGCACTCAGAGGTTCTCCTCCCCATCTACTCTGCCCTGGGGAAACCACAGCTGGAATCTTGTGTTCAGTTCTGGGCCCCTCAGATCCAGAAGGACCCAGAGCTGCTGGAGAGAGCCCAGCACAGAGCCACGGAGATGATGGAGGGAGGGGAGCATCTCCCTGCTGAGGAAAGGCTGAGGGAGGGAGCTGGGGCTCTGGAGCTGGGGAAAAGGAGCCTGAGGGGTGACTCCATGAATGTGAAGGGTGGATGTCAGAATGGAGCCAGGCTCTGCTCAGGGGCACCTAGTGATAGGACACTGGGGCAGCGGGTGTGAGCTGGAACGGGTTCTACTGGGCACCCTGCTGGCTCCTGTTCAGCCGGTTGTCACCCAGCACTGCCAGGCTGCTCTCCAGCCCCTCATCTCCCAGTCTGTAGCTGCAGCAGGTTCTTGTGGCCAGAGTGTAGGACCCTGCCCTTGACCTCTGCCCATTGACCCAGCCCATCCAGAGCGCTCTGCAGCATCTTCTTCCCCTCCAGCAGATCGACGCTCCCCCCCAGATTATCGTTAGCTGTGCCTTGACAGGCTGAAGGAACAAACCAGGGCTGCTGTTTGTTGTAAGGAGGACGTCCCCTGCGTGTTAGACGCTCGTAGTTTGTTTGTTTTCAGCACAAGTGTCAGCAGGTCTGACAGCTCACAACAATGCGAGAATTTCCAAGCAGGTTTTGGAGCACGAGCTGCGTTAGAAGCGAGGTGCTCACCCAGCAGCTGCTTGTCTCTGCTTCCCAGGCTCTGATTCACGTTGTGGAGCAGTTTCACTGTATGAGTCTTATGAATGAAGCTGAATCAGAAGATGTGGTCTAGTTGCTATTGGACAGTCAGTCCAGGGTAAGAGACTAAATCTCATCTGAAGAGATCACCACCAGCTCTGTATCTAGTTCAAGTGTTGAGTCCTCGGCACCGTCTGCCTGGCCTGCAGATCTGCTCCAGCCATACTCCCTGCTAGTGCTGCCGTGTGCTGTGCTGCTCACTGACAGCTCTGGGCTGGAGAAACTAGGGGCATAATTATCCCCTTTCTATTCTAAAGCAGGAGTGAGGCAGGTCTTTCTCAGGTCAGATTGGTTAGGCGCTGACTGAAGCGGTAGTTTTCTCTCCTCATTTCTGTTTCTAGCTGTTCCTCCAGCAGGCAGAAAGCAGCGACGATTCTTGAATCCCTGCAGTGGGAACACATCAGGCACCAAATGTGTTACATCAGGCCACTGCACTGATCCTCTGCCTTGAGAGCGGTGGGAATATGACACTGAACTCCTTGGCACAGTGAGGGCTGGAGCTGTGTTTCAGGGTTCAGTGCTTAACATGTGGCCAGCACTTCTAAGTTTAAATCAGGGTGGGACAAACAGAGTGGGAGGGGAGCATTAAAGAAGGGAAGAGGCACTGAACAGGCAGCAGAGCTTAGGGAAACCAATGGCAGCTCCTAGATTGCTGGAGAAGTTAGGAGCTTTCACAGAATCACAGAACATTAAGGATAGGAAGGGACCTCGAAAGACCATCCAGTCCAATGCCCCTGCCACAGCAGGATCCCCTAGATCCGGTTGCACAGGAACACATCCAGTGGGTTTGAAACTTCTCCACAGAAGGGGACTTCACAACCTCCCTGGGCAGCCTGTTCCAGCTATGATGATATTTGCTGAACAGGAGCCAGCAGGGTGCCCAGGTGGCCTAGAAGGCCAGTGGCATCCTGGCTTGGATCAGGAATAGTGTGGCCAGCAGGACTGGGGATATCATTCTCTCCCTGTACTGGGGAGGCCTCCCCTCAAGTCCTGAGGGCAGTGCTGGGCACCTCCCTTCAACAAAGAGATGGAGGGGCTGGAGCGGGTCCAGAGGAGCAACAAGGCTGGAGGGAAAGGCTGATGGGGAGAGGCTGAGGGAGCTGGGGGTGTTGAGCCTGGAGGAGACTCAGGGGGGACCT
>JAOXOE010031298.1:0-12076 GCA_028565055.1 Phoeniculus purpureus
GGTAGTTAAAATCCCCCATGAGAACCAGGGCCTGTAGCTGTGAGGCTGCTGTCAGCTGCCTGTAGAAGATCTCATCAGCTTCCTCATTCTGATCTGGTGGCCTGTAATAGACACCCACAACGGTGTCACCCATGCCAGCCTGCCCCTTAATCCGCACCCACAAACTCTCAACTTTCTCATCATCTGCCCCTGGACAGAACTCAATACATTCCTGTTGCTCTTTCACATAAAATCAGGATCACAATATGCTCTGAAAGGATTAACAATCCCTTCTACTGCAGGAAGACAAGGCTCTGCAGACCTCTGTGTCTTATCTCAAGGCATCCCACATATTTTAATAGTAATTTCCTTTAACAAGAGATTCCATAGTGCTGTCCTGACTCCAAATATTCTAACACATGTAGCACACTGCACTCATCTTCAGTGTAACTGGATGAGCCTAGCAGACCTTTTTGATGTGAACAGGCTTCAAAATCTGCAAACAGCTGGCTGGCCTTTGCACCTGGAGATGCAGAAAAGGATAATGGTCTAGAGCATCTGGGCATGTGAAGCCTCAAAGTGTTGCTGGTGCAGCAGCACAAGAGACTGCTACTGCAGTCCCTGGTGGGGCAAGTTATGGGCATAAACATACCATAACTGAGCCCCAAGAGGCCATGCAGAGCTCACCCTACTCCTTGTGGCATCGTCCCAAAGAGAACAGCAACCCACAGCTGAACAATGTCCACGCTGTGGCTGTGAGTGGTGGCTCTCCAGCCCTATGATGGGGTTTGTGAAAACCACAGCAGCTTCCTGGAATGCCCAGTTTTAAGGAGTTAGAGTGACTGATTAGTTTGGCACTTGGGCCACAGAAGAGCTATGCCCCATGAAGAAATCATAGCCTTGGAAGGGCCCTCCAAAGGTCATCTAGTCCAACCCCTCTACAATAAGCAGGGGCATCTCTAACTAGGCCAGACTGCCCAGAGCCTCATCGAGCCTGACCTTAAATGTCTCCAGGGATGGGGCCTCCACCACCTCTCTAGGCAACATGTTCCAGTTGATCCACTACTCTCAGATTAAAGAACTTTCTCCTGATGTCCAGCCTAAATCTGCCCTTTTTCAGCTTCAGACCATGAGCCCTTGTCCTATTGTTCCTGCCCTTGTGAACGGATCCTCCCCAGCCTTCTGACAGGCCCCTTTCAGGGACTGGAAGGCTGCTGTGGGTCTTCTCCTATTCAGACTGAACAACCCCAATTCTCTGAGCCTGTCCCAGGCTTCTTGTCTCAGCAGTGCCAAACACTGGGACTTCATGGCGCTGTGCCTGAGGAGGGATGGAAACATCTGCTGTCCAGCTCAGGGAGCGAGTGGGGAGTGGGGACAGGAGAAGACTGCAGCCACCTTCACCCTGCCCCTCACCCCACCACCTGCACCTCAGCCCCACAAAGGTGAGAGATAGAGGGATCAGGGATGGCCCAGGGGCAGCGATAGAGGGTACCCCCGGGAGGAGCGCAGGAAAACAGAGACCAGGGGTTAATTAGGGGAGGGGGCTAGAGGTGTGCAGGACGCTGGCCAGGGCGCTTAGGCCGCCAAGCCTGTCCCACCTACTCTCCACGGCTTGGCCACCCACAGCTGTGCTTGCAGGGGCTGTTGCTGGCTTCAGCCTGTCTGGTGAACCTGCAACACGCGGTTTCACCAGCGTTGTGCTCCCACGGCACTGACACACTGCTGTGAGAGCCAGCAACCCCCTCAGAGACAATTTCCTTACTGTCACACACACACACGCTCTCCCACCTCTGTCACAAGGCTTTAAGTCTCTGACCAAACCAATTCTAAACCCGTATGTGTTCGGCCAACAGAAACCATATCCAACAACTGCTACAATGGCCTCCACCCTTAATCCCTTCAAGAAGGTCCCACTCACCCGAGAGCTGTTCGTGCTGTTGACTGTCTCACACGCATACACTGGCGGTGAACTGGGCAGTGAACTGGCCTCACAGAAAGCAGAGCTGGTCTTTCCCACACATTGTCTTAGCCATAAGCAGAGAGGTTTTGCAATCCCCCAGCATGTCATTGGGAGTATGGAGGGATCCCGTAATGAATGAGATCATGGCTGCAGTCATTTCTTCCAACAGCAAGTAAGCATTTCACCTGGGCTACCTGAAGTCCACCAAAGCCCAGGGTTGCAGGGTACGATCAGAGCCACCACTGACTTCTTCCCCTCATTAACACAGCCTTTTGCAAAGCAAAGTTCAATAGAGAAATCTATAACCCAAACACAGCACAGAAGTTACCTAAACAGGCGAGACAGGTGACAAGACTGGGAGACCTCTGAGAAAGGACTTGGAGGCTGAATGCTAAAACACAAAATCCTTCCAAGAAGCAAAAACCTTGCGGAGCTGTCAGTAGGGCTGGCACCAGGATCTCGATTTGCTTTTCCCATCTCCCAGACAAGAAGAAAACATGGAAAACTAGCTCTCAGGTAGCACTCGGAGGTGCTGCTACGATGCTTTAAGGCTTGGGACAACCTTCTTGTTCACCTGACTTAGGCTGAAAAGAACTGACCTGTGTGTGGATCTAACAAGGTCCTTTCAAATTAAAAGACCTGGAATACAGGAAAGAAACATCCGTGACAAATATAATCTCCACCCTGGAGCAAATTGTAACTAACTCCATGGGTTATTAACAACCTACAGGGATTACCTGGATCAGACTTTTCTACAAATCTGTTTTAATTCTGCGCCCGGAGCGTTTGGGTCCCTCTCCCCTTACCTTGAAGTGCACCCAGAGAGTTTCATGCTGCCTCACTGCTTCCCGCTTCTATGCAAATGGACGCCAAAGCTCCTTTCCTCTGCGTGTCTCTCTTTCCAGCATCCCATCGCTGCTACAAATGGCTGGGATAGGTGAGGACAAAGGGAGTGGCCAAGTTCCCAGGGCCAGACTGAAGTTAATAATAAGCTATGAAAAGCGCGGGTAGAGCATGACATCAACACTGGGACAAAGAGCTGCCTTGGGAGACTGGGCTTGCGAGAGTTTTGTGGGGAAGAAGTGCTTCAGCTTAGTGGGGAACCCATTCTCTGCTGGCTGCAGGAGGTAGGTGGGGGGGGGCTCACAAGGGTCTGGGCAGGGTGTTGGGGGCTGGAGAAAGGCATCATCAGTTCCTTCATCACCCTGCACCCCATCACGTTGCTTTTCAGTGCCCCTTCTTTGCTTACCACCACACTGCTGGGTGCTGTTGTCAGTGCCTGCCATGCTTTTCCTCCACTTGGCCTCTTCTCCCTAGTGACTAACAACAGGACAAGAGGAAACAGGGTCAGGTTGTGTCAGGGGAGGTTTAGACTGTATGTTAGGAAAAAGCTTCTTCAAAGAAAGAGTGGTGATGCCTTGGAACAGGCTGCCCAGAGAGGTGGTGGAGGCACTGTATCTGGAGGTGTTCAAAATACACATAGATACGGTGTTTCAGGATATGGTTTAGTGGTTAAGGGTTGTAGGGCAGACAGTTGGACTTGATGGTCTTTAAGGTCTTTTCAAACTTGATGATTCTATGACTCTTATTCAGTGGCTCCTGTATGGCAGCACTTAACAAACTGGGTTTGATGGCTGCAAATTGCCCTGGGAGAGAGGGATTTGTCCCATGGGTCTGAAGGTGAAGCCATCTTCCTACTCCCCACAATGGGACTGAAAATTATGTTCTCCTCATTTGGGCACCAAAAAGTTTACCCACATCTCCCAGCCTAGAACAGAGGATTAAGCTGTTGCTTTGGTGTTTTATGGCCATGCACCTCCAGACATGGTCCCTTTCCCCTCTCTGCCACCTTTCTAAACCTGCCACACCAAGAACCAAGTCCTCAGCATTCTGGTACCTGTCACTTATGTTGCAAAGTCTTCAGAGTGCCCAAATACACAGCATTTCTTTTTAAATCAGCTTCCTCAGTCCCAATTCCAGCACTTATCGAGATTCAGAGATCAGCAAAGTATAAGGTTGCTTTCCTTGAGTTTCTCAGTTAAGATGTGCTCTTTTACAAAGGATTTCTAGGGTTACGCTTGGCACAGTGTCAGCTGGAGCTGGCAGGAGGGGTGCATTTAATAGACTTCTTTCTCCTGTTGCATTATACACATCAACAGTGTAATTTCTCACTCAGAAGCCAGTACAGCCCACGAGTCACAAGGACCATTTTTCACCATTGATGCATTGCTCTCTCCTGGGATTTGTACAGGAACTGCCAGCTTTAGTTATGCAGAAAAGTATAGTGCCGTGCAGAAATCCATGGCTTCGTGTAGAGCCCAGCTGCTCCAAGGCTGGAAACAATGAAGGTGAGCCAGCCCAGGCAGGGCTGGTCTGTTAGTTGGGGCAGACTGTTGAGCCTCTGTACTACCTCCACTTCATGCATCCCCTCTTGCTTAGTGGGGTGCTGTAGGTCAGCCCACTGTGGGCAGCTCAGTCCCATGCAGCTGCTCACTCGCACTCCCACAGGATTGGATTGGGTGGAGAATCAAAGGTAAAAGGGCAAATCTCGCAGGTTAACAGGAAAAGCAAAAGCCCTACTCATGAGCCAAGCAGAAGGAATGAGTTCACTGCTCCCATGGCAGACAGGCATTCAGCCATCCGCAGGAAAGCTGGGCTCCATCATGACTAACTGAAGCAGGAAGGCTAACTCTGAATGACCCTTTCCTCATTTTCCCCAGCTCTTACGGCTGAGCACAGCATTATATGCTATGTGACATCCCATTGGTCAGTGGGATCTGTCATCCCAGCTGTGTTCCCACCCAGCTTCTCACCCTGCTCTGGTGGGGGAGAGTGAGAAGCAGGATAAACCCTGATACTGTATGAACGTGGCTCAGCAACAGCTGTAACAGCCCTGTACTACCAACTCTGGGCACAGGCTGTGGAGAAAATTAACCCTATCACAGCCAACCTAGTAAAGAGAGGCAAGCGCTTCTTCACTGTCACAGAAGACTGCTGCTTCAAAGAGTGGAAGCATCCACGGTGTTCTAGTATTTAAGCCTGTGTGGAAAAAGATATAATTTCGGAGAAGAAATTCCTACCACCACGCTTCTTTAAAAAAAATACCACCCCTCTCACCTCCCCATACACGGACCCACCTTGTCTCTCCCTCTTCTATTCAATAATGAACTAGTATCTCAAAGCATCACTGAGAATGTGCAGGAGAGGATTACTGGTGTTTAAGGTCTAGCAAAGACAGTATAAAACTATCCTGAGATAAATCCTCCATCCTCCTTCTAATCCCTCAGGGTAATTGCTCTGTTGTTTAACTGAAATGGGAAACTTCCACCGCGCTTAAGGATCTTCATGGGTAAAGATGGCTAAAAGGAGCTGTGCCAGGATTTCCCTGGCCACAGCACTAGATTGTCTGTCAGCCTTGACTCCCTCTCTAGCACTTTTTCCTTATGTAGCTGGAGAAAAATGTGTGGAAAGTTCTTCTTCCCAAAGAGAACCATTAACATGTACTTTAAACAATTATAGAATCATAGAATCATTAAGGTTGGAAGGATCACAGAATCATAAACATTAGAGATTAGAAGGGACCTCAAAAGATCATCCAGTCAAATTCCCCTGCCAAAGCAGAATCACCCAGACCAAGTTGCACAAGAACATATCCAGGCAGGTTTTAAACATCTCCAGAGACGGAGACTCCACAACCCCCATTGGGCAGCCCATTCCAGTGCTCTGTCACCCTTCACTGTGAAGAAGTTCCTTCTCATATTGATGTGGAACCTTCTCTGTTCCAGCTGGCACCTGTTGTCCTATTGTTGGGTGCTAGCGAGCAGAGCCTGGCTCCATTCTCTTTGGCACCTGCCCTTTCCATATTTATCAACATTAATGAGGTCACCCCTCAGTCTCCTTTTCTTCAAGCTAAAGAGATCCAGCTCCCTCACCCTTTCCTCATAAGAGAGATACTCCATTCCCTTCATCATCTTCATGGCTCTGCACTGGACTCTCTCCAGAAGTTCTGTGTCCTTCTTGAACTGAGGGGCCCAGAAATGGACACAATACTCCAGATGTTGTCTCATCAGAGCAGAGTAGAGGGGAAGGAGAATCTCTCTCGATCTACTAAACACTCCTCTGCTGATCCACCCCAGAAGGCAGTTTGCCTTCTCGGCCACAAGGGCACATTGCTAGCTCATGGTCATCGTACTGTCCACCAGGACTCCCAGGTCGCTTTCTCTTACACTGCTCTCCAACAGGTCATTCCCCAGTCTATACTGGTACCTGGGTCTGTTCTTGCCCACATGCCAGACTCTACATTTGCCTTTGTTATACTTCATTACATTTCTCCCTGCCCAGCTCTCCAGCCTGTCCAGGTCCACTAAACAGCAGCACAGACTGCTGGGGTGTTTGCGACACCACCCAGCTTTGTGTCATCAGCAGACTTGCTCACAGTGCACCCTAATCCCTCATCTTGGGCTTCAAAAAAGTGGTCTTTGAATGTTAACCAGCTCTCTTGGGCCCTTTTACCTGCCAGTACTCTGTCCCATGGCATTCCCCCCAGCAATTGCTTGAAAAGGCCAAAGTTGGCCCTCCTGAAGTCCAGGGTTGTGATTCTGCTAGGTATTCTGTTCCTACCACACGAGACCCTGAACTCCACCATCTCATGGTCACTGCAACCAAGGCTGCCCTCAACCTTCACTGCTTCAGCCAGACCCTCCTTGTTGGTGAGTACAAGATCCAGCAGCGCTCCTCTCCTAGTGGGCTCCTCCACCATTTGCATCAGGAAATTGTCACTAATGCACTGAAGGAACCTCCTGGACTGTGGGTGGCTGCCTGAGTAGGTCTTCCAGAAAATATCAGGGTAATTAAAATCTCCCATGAGAACCAGGACCTGTAGCTGTGAGGCTGCTGTCAGCTGCCTGTAGAAGACCTCATCTACTTCCTCATTCTAATCTGGTGGCTTGTAATAGACACCCACAACAGCATCACCCATGGCAGCCTGCCCCTTAATCCACACACACAAACTCTCAACTCTCTCTTCATCTGCCCCTGGACAGAACTTAGTACATTCCAGCTGCTCTCTCATGTAGAGAACAACTCCTTCACCTGGCTTTGCTGACCTGTCCCTCCTAAAAAGGACACAGCCATCTATGACCACATTCCAGTCATGCGAGCTGTCCCACTAGGTCTCCATAAGTGCCACCAGAGTTCATACTCATTTCTAACTCCTGCGGCTTATTCCCCATGCTGCCTGCATTGGTGTACAGGCATTTCAGGGAGTGAGCTGAATGCTCCGATTTCACCCTAGGACAGCAAGAGGCCACCTGGTTTTCATTAAGACCAGAGCTCTGTCCCGCTGGTGCTCACCCATCAACTATCCCACCCCCCATCCCCGAACCTATTTTAAATTCCTCTGAATTAGTCCTGCCAACTCCTGCCCCAGAACACTTTTCCCCCCCCTGAGATAAACCCCTGCAAGTTCTGGCATCTGATAAAACAATTTATTATCAAAGAATCCAAAGCCCTGCCTATAACACCAGTCTCGTAGCCAGGCACTAATGGACTGAGTCCTTCTATTCCAGCCTGTGTCCTCACCCCAAAATGGAAGAAATGAATGGAGTTTATGTTCCCGACAACAAAGCAATGAACTTTTTAGTGCCTCCTCATCATATTTTATCACTCTTTTAGAGAGGATATAAAGGAGATTTAACACCGCTTCTTTTTTTGCATCATTTTTCACGCTTTTGATACGAAAATGTATTACACTGGCTCCAAGGTCAAGAGGGTCTGGGTTTTCCTCACTATCAAATTGCTCTTTTAAAAAGACACCAATTCAGATTCTTGGCTGTTTACAGCATAAAGACTCAGATAGAGCCGGTGGAGCTGTAGGAAGAGGATGTTTGTCCTCTTTATCAGAGTCTGAGGAAAAGCGACGTCGCCAGCACAGCGACCAGGTGCGGGGGGAGTGGCCCTTGAGCCACAGCTTTTGCCTGCGCCTGCAATGTTTCCAAGACAGCATGAAAAACCGGAAGTAAGCGCAAAGCCTCGGGGTTGCCTCCAGCAGCGAGATCATGCAGCACAACGCTGACTGCATCCCAAACCGAAACTGAGACAACAGTCTCCGATGTAACGTTGGGGACTCCAACCAAGACCCAGTTCCAGTTCGGAATGACCTTAAGTTCTTGTTTCGGGAGTGAACGAGCGTGCTTATGCACACCTTCATATACACCTCGCTGTTCATTTAACATTTCCTGTCCCAAGTCCTCCCAGCCTCACCCAGCGGGTACCCATCTCCCGCTTCTTTCAACAGCATTCACTGTCTCCTGGGAGCTTCACAACCAGAGGGCTTATAGCCGCCTACTCTCCTCACACGGAGAACACCATTATGTCGCAATCAGATCTGAGGTGGGTCCACTCTGAATAAGGCGCAGATACCAGACATCGTTACGCAGAAGACGTTTATTCTACAAAATGGCTGGGTTGTGTACCTTCTACCCCATCTGTGTTCTATCGATCGTCTTTGTCTTACTTCATTTGGAAGTTATGTGGTGGGTTGGTTCTATTTTTTTTCCACTACAGGCAATTTGCATAATAGCTTACAGAAGTTTATACAGTAGCTTGCTTCAGAATGGATCTACTCTGCTTGGCTGGTTCTATCCTTGCTGTAAGCCACATTCCGTTTTTGCAACATCCTGCTCCTCATCTATATCCAAGGCCTCACAATCCCTTCAGACTCACTGAACAATATTGACCAGCTTTCTGAGACCACCACATCCACAACTGCCATTACTCTTTTTGTTGCTAAAACTTTAAAGGTAACAGCTAAATGAATAAAATACTAAAAATAGACACCTGGATCATCTAAACTAAGCTTCTGTAAGAGATGAAGTAACAATCCATTCCATGCAATGTTTACTGTGGGAAGGCCAGAGAACTGAGTATCTGTATGTTGTTGACAGTGGAATTTTGAGTCAATCAGACTTACACCGAAGAGAAAATTAAGAGATTATGGAGGGTGAATGCATAAGCATGTCTGAAGGAAAGTTATTAATAGCATAAAAAATCTGCTGTAACACCCTGATAAATGAGCTTTCATGCTTTCTACTCAGGAGTCACTGCATTATAATACACTTTTTTTTTACTACCAGATGTAAATGAATTGACCTTGAGCATAACTTGAATGCTGGCTCATGATTCTTTACACAAAGACTCAGTTTATTCAATAGCATCAGTAGAACAAATTTGCTTCTAATGCACAAGCCAGCAGAGGAAACTAAAGCACTTTTGTGTAGCCCTGTTCTTTCCAGTGAGCTGAGTCTACCTTACCTTTATTTTCTATTTGTAGTCTGTGCATGACTTTTCAGATGGTCATCACATGTGCACATTACAATTACGTTTATAGAGAATATAAAGAGAAAAATTTACATACAGTTTACAAAGATAGTTACTTTTCACTTTGTTGCAGTACATCTTCCTTTGACGCGAGGTTTTATTTGGATAGAATTTGTGTATCTTATTGCTTGCTGTACATTCCTTAGTAACTAACATAGCCTGGAGAAAGAGACTTGTTTTCACGTCTTTGAGACTTACACCATCAGAAACTGCAACATTACACTGACACCAATAGCTGAGAATTCAATTCTCAGTCAACTTGAAAAAGCAGCTTCTGTCTTCACCGTCATTTTTGTATCTCCACTTAAGAAATATTCCAGTCATTGCACAACTGATGCTTAATTAGCAGGCTAATAAACCGAAGCAAACCAGGGAGTGAATAGCTTGACCAGCCTCTTATGGGTTTAACAGATGAAAACCAAGGAGCTGGACTTTCAGGGAAATACATTTACTTTTAGCAACAAAGACTTCATTTCCCACTACGTTCCCCAATACACAAACTGAATGGGCAGCCACACAAGAATAAATGTGAGAGACAACAAGCCCTTTCAAAAGTCTCAGCTCTGTAAACATGGCCTCAAGGGATGCCATGGGACTCACATAATCACAGAATCATTCAGGTTGAAAAGACCCTTGGGATCATCCAGTCCAACCATCAACCCTACTCCACAAGTTCACTCCTAAACCAGATCCCTATTCTCTGGAGACATTTAAAACCTGCCCGGATATGTCCCTGTGCTACTTAGTCTAGGTGATCCTACTTTGGCGGGGGGGGTTGGACTGGATGATCTTTCAAGGTCCCTTCCAGTGCCTAATGATTCTATGACTTTTAAACACATCCAGGGATGGTGACTCAACCACCACCCTGGGCAGCCCATTCCAGTACTTGATCACTCTCTCTGTGAAGAACTTTTTCCTGATGTCCAGACTAACCCTCCTGTGTTGAAGCCTGAAGCCATTCCCTCCGGGTCTGTCACTAATTACCTGTGAGAAGAGACCAGCACCAACATCTCTACAATGTCCTTTCAGATCATAGAATAGAATCATAGAATCAGCAAATCATTCCGGTTGGAAAAGACCCTTGGGATCATTGAGTGCAACCATCAGTCTTACTCTACAAGTTCACTCCTAAACTATATCTCTCAAAACAAAAAAAATCGAACCCAGAAGCAAACCAAAAGCCTGTCTCAAATGTCCACAAAAACACATTTTCCTACCCAAATATACTCATTTGCAGAGGTGCTGATTGGCTGAGCCCAGGCAGGTTTCTGTCTGGAGCTGGGGAGAGTATTCTTCTGATTTCTCAGAACTTCTCACAGGTACCATTTATCCCCATTTACCAGACCCCTGCCTGGCTCAAACCACAACATAAGCTCACTTACGGATGCAGCCTGAGCTCATTCTCAAACCAGCTGCACACCACTTCAGAGACAGAAAGACAAACACCTTAAAAGGCCATCTTTGGTGGCCTTTGTAGCTCAGGATACTGCTTCCACTAAAAACTTTCACCGTGTAAGTAATAAAACTTGTCCAACATGGAGAGAGAAGACTACAAATGTTTAGGAAAAAAACCTCAACAAGAAAAAAGAAAACCAAACCCATGAACATCCAGAAGAGTTTTTTTTAAAAGCTTGCAGGTGTGTGCAGACAAGTGTATGCAATATCAAATTGAAATAGTCAGAGACATAATGGTGTCATTTCAGACATGTCCCTTTACATTCAGGAACTGTGCCCTAATGCAGGTGCTCTTGAAACATCCTCTTCTAATTTGCTGGCGGTACAAATCTGTGTTTGGAATAAGGCCACATAGTCTTTACGAAGGAACTTTCTGATCTTCTGCATTTATTACAGCTGTAGACCTGACAGTTTCTACCTCATCTTGATTACCGTTTGTTATTTATGCAGCACTAAACAGAATCTTCCGCAGAAGCCGCCACAACAGTCATGCCTAACACGGCTTAAACCTGCAACAGGATTCTTGCCTGTTGTCTCCATCTGCCTAGAAATTTGACACTTAGTGGAAAAAGGAAGAATAATCTGGGAAGTACTTGCATAACCCAACAAGGGACCTGTCAGCTGTAATTACTGCCTAAATGAAATATAAAGCCTGTCTAGGTAACTCAGCTCCCCTCCTGTTTCTTGTTTTGTTTTGTTTTAGGAAAACTGAAGGTTTATGCTTACATTGCAAATATAATTTCTTACTCCTCTTACAATTAAGGAAGAGGCAGAAAACTAACAACTGTCTTAGAGGTAAGATTTTTCTGTCTAGATCTACAACTTAAGCTTATATCTCTTAATGAAAAGTGTAGACACAAGACCTTTGTTTTTCAGCTTTGTGAGCGCATGACATTTGAGCATCAGTGTAGTACCTCCCAATATTCAACACATCTTGATATTACTTCTAAAATCTTGCAAAGCTGTACTCTTGTATTAATTGCATTCACTTGTTCGTAGTTATTCTGGATTTACCAGGACTGGAAAACAGTCTCTGAGGTGTATTGTTAGAAATCAGAGAGCTGCTTTGACCTTGGAGAGATCACACGTGAAAATCAAAATAAACAGTAGGTCATTTTGCGTCTAATCAGGACCACATATTGGCAACTTTCATAGAACAACCTTTCAGAAACTTCACTTATTTTCTATACAGAATACTGAAAAGCTATTTAAAATGTTTGTGGGCCCAGAGGCAGCCTTGATAACTGAGGATGCAGAGAAGGCAGAGTTGCTGAATGCCTTCTTTGCTTCGGTCTTTACATCTAA
>JAOXOE010031299.1:0-12075 GCA_028565055.1 Phoeniculus purpureus
TGTTCCTGTGTGACTGGATCTAGGGGATCCTGCTGTGGCAGGGGGATGGGACTGGGTGATCTTTTGAGGTCCCTTCCCACCCCTAGTGACTGGATCTAGGGGATCCTGCTGTGGCCAGGGGATGGGACTGGAGGATCTTTCGAGGCCCCTTCCCATCCCTGACGCTCTGGGATTCTGTGGTCGTTCTCACGGAACGCTCCTTTTATAAAGGTTTGAAGAGGCACCACCCCGTGGAGAAATGCCTCTTCCACCAGAAAAGACAAGGCGGTGGCAGGCGAGAGGGTGCCCAGTACCCCTGGGCAGGTATTTTCTGTACAGATCAGGAGCTGGTGATCAGAACCAACCTTTCTAGAGCAAACCGGAGCAGAGACCCCGGGCAGCTGGGCACTGCCACCTCTCACTCCTGTCATTCAGAAAGAGCCCTGGCAGTGGGGTGCCAGACACCTTCCCACCCCACTGCTGCCACAGTTTCACATGAAGTCTTGGGCCGTGGAGCTCAAGGGCTGCCTTTGCCCTGAGGATGGGTCCCCGCAGCCACTGGCACCAGCTCCGGTGCTGACGTGAGCGCTATTAATACCCAGCAGCTGAGGCTGAAGAGTTTTTAGCACTGAGGAAATTGTGTTTTGTCCCTCGCGGGGCCCCGTGAACGCAGAAAATAGGATCTTTGTTGCTAAAATTACAAATCCAATTACGGTGCCAGTTCAGCCAAACAGGAGGCAGCTCCGGCCGGCAGCGGCTCCCAGCCGTCGGTGCTGGGAGGGACCCCTGCTCCTCGCAAGCGGCAGGCTCAGGGTGGTTTACCTGGAAGATGACGGTGAAAAACACCACGATGATGGTCGTGCTGACAAACAGGTTCCTGTCTTTCACCTTCTCCACATCCAGAAGGACGACGAGGGCAAAAGCCACGGCGCCGCGCAGCCCGCCGTAGGACATCACCACCTGGTCGATGATCTCCAGCTGCACCATCCGGTAGTGGTTAAGGATCCACGTCTGTAGGACCACCCCTGCGAAAGACAAGCGGCGGCGGCTCAAGACGACCTCGCGGAGCGTCAGCACCGCAGCTGCGTGCAGCGGGGACAGAGCCGCCCACCTGCTCTCGCCGCAAAGGCGCCGCAGCAGCCGCTTCCCCCTCTGCCTCGCTGCGCTGCCCAGGACGGGACCCCTGGACCGACACCTGCCCCCTCACAGTTAGCCAAAGGCAATTGGATGATGTCTCTGCGGGCCAGCAGCTCTCCTGAGAGCTCTGCGACAGGCACTGCAGGTGAAATTGTGGCCCGCGCTGGCCTTTGCAGCCGAGGAGGAGCAGGACATGGAGCAGCACAGCCAGCGACACTCATGCGCAACAGACCAGGGTGAGACCTGCTGCTTGAGGCAGTCAGCGGGGAGCCCTTCCCAGGTGACTACCGATGTGCACCTGAGGGATGGTTGTGTCCCACTGCTGACGCCCATCGGGCCAGGAGGGGAGATGCTCTTGCTGAAGGAGACCTGCGACATCCCGTCTCGCAGTGCTCCCCTTCCAGAAGGGCTGCAGCAGGCCGGGAGTGCCGGCCAGCACGTAAGGGACTTCTCTTCTGAAAGGACTTTGAACCTGTGCAAAGTGAGGAGCATGATGTGGCAGAGGGGACCTTGACAGTCGGTTCGTGCCGGCGCTCTGTCTCCTGCAAGGGTCACGTCTGCGGTTATGTAAGGCCCAGTATCAGCAGGTCGTTAGGAGTCTGCCAACGTCCAGGCTCAGTGACCTGCTGAAGGCTCACCGGTATTGCTGGGTGCTTCCTACCTACCTGATTACTGATCACTCTCGTTACGAGATCGTTAACCAGCGCCACGGCCAGAGACAAAGTCTACGTACTGACGGCTGGCTCGGACACCTCCTGCCCACCAGCAGCTCCTGGCTGCTCAGAGGGCAACGCGGGCTAAGCCCTGCCGTCAGCCCAGCAGTGTCGAGTCCGAACACGGAGCCCAGACAAGCTGCCGGCTAGAGAGCAGCTTTCCCGTCTCTTTGAACTGAAGGAAAGACAAGCAGGCACAGAACTCTTCCCTGCCACAAATTCAGACACCAAGCTCTGTGCTCTAGTCTCTAGACTAGTCTCTAGTCTTCTGTCGCTGATGCCCTATGAGCAGAGCCCAGCCCCAGCATCTCTGCAGGGTCCTTCCACAAAGCTGTTGAGAGCGATGAGGGCTCCCCTCAGCCTCCTCTGCCTCAGACTAACCAGCCCCAGCTGTCTCCATCTCTCCCCATCACATTGATTGTCCAGGTCCTTCCCAGCCTCGTTGCCCCCCTCTGCCCTCGCTCAGCCCCCCACAGTCTCCTCTCTTGTGGTTTCAGCCCCTCTGCTCGCCCAGCAGCCAGTGGCTGAAGAGCAGAACTCGGCAGCCAGGCAAAGCACCACTGCAGTGTCGGGCTGTCTGCAGACTACTCCAAGGCCAGTAACCCGACGGCAGGTGGTCTCTGCTCACCATGGTCTGAGTCCCCCAGTTTGCCCCCAGTCCCTGGGAACTGCTCCTTCAGCCGGAGCAGCTGGGGTGCCAGCGAGCAGGGAGCTACGTCAGTGCGGGTCTCAAGCTGAAGTCAACCATAAAATCAGCCCAAGACAGTCTATGGGCCAAGTGGAGGAGCTGAGGGAAGGAGGCGGCTGACAGGACCCACGGTTCCGAGTTACTGAGCAAAGTCCATTTCGCTGGGCGACTGCTAGCGCCGAGCGCCGGGTCCGTGAAGGTCGGCTGCTGGGGGACCCACGTTAGCCACTAGGCTGCTTACAGCCTCACGTGGCATCACAGGAGAGGTCCTACTGCATCTCCAGCGCATGAACCTCGCTCCAGCCATCGACTCTACTCCAACCAACGGGCTACTTCAGAAGGTACCAGCCCAGAGCTCTGACTCCTCTTGGTCTTGTCTTTGCTGGGAAGAGGGGACGAGGTTTTGTCACCAACACACCGTGAGGAGCGGCAGAGCCCACCCCCTTACCGATCACTCTGTACACGGAGATGAAGACCAGAGTCAGCAGGATGAAAGCCGTGTTCCACGTCCAGATGTCGGGGTTCACAGCAGAAATCCCTAGGAACATGAAGATGATGGTCTCCGCCCCGCTGGCCAGCATCTTCATGGTGTACCTTACGGTTGTAGAAGACTGCTCAGATATGTTGGCCTTGACGTACTTCTGGCAGCAGATGCCGCAGAAAGTTATCCTGGGAAACAAGGGACAAGCAGCAACTCAGAGTCACAGAATCACTCAGGTCGGAAAAGACCCCTGGGATCATCACGTCCAACCATCAACCCTGCTCTACAAGGTCACCCCTAAACCAGATCCCCCAACACCACTTCTCAGCCACTTTTAAACTCATCCAGGGATGGGGACTCAACCCCCACCCTGGGCAGCCCATCCAGTCCCTGACCACTCTCTCCAGGAAGAATTTCTTCCTGATGGCCAGTCTGACCCTCCTCTGGTGGAGCCTGAAGCCCTTCCCTCTACTTGTGTCACTACTGACCTGTGAGAAGAGCCCAGCACCAGCATCTCTGCAGGGTCCTTGCAGAGAGCTGTGGAGAGCGATGAGGGCTCCCCTCAGCCTCCTCTTCCTCAAACTCAGCAGCCCCATCTCTCCTCATCAGACTGATTCTCCAGGCCCTTCCCCAGCTCTGTTGCCTCCTCTGCTCTCGCTGCAGCCCCTCGATGTCTCCCTTATGCACTGAGGGGCCCAAACTGGACGCAGTCGTCAAGGTGCAGTTGAGGTGCTAAGTGCAGGAGGACAGTCCCCTGCAATCTCATGAGCTCAGAACACACCGTCATTCTCTTTGGATGCTGACAGAACTTTACATCTCGAGTCCTCTTTAGGTTACAGCTAGTCTGAAGCTCACGCGCTGCCTGCAGCACAACCTCTCTCTCTGGAAGTCCTGGCCTTGCTCACCGTGGCACCTACAGACATGATGAGCAAACCCGAGCAGGAGGCGATGGCTAGTGACTGCTGGTGACTGGTGGCACTCAGCGGGCACTAAAGGAAGGCAGAGCCCTGGGCTCTCCAGCCAAACCGGGCAAGATGCCGGCAAACCCTCGCAGGTCTGTCCAGGTGGCGGCAGCTGCTCAGCAGCCAGGGCCGGACGGCAGCAGTGTGCACTCTGATCTCCTCAGAGTGTGGAAGCAGGGTTCGGCTTGGGGTGCCTGCAGGCTGCTCTCTCCAGCCATCCTGCAGAACCAGGGGCTATAAATCCCACCCTCCTTTCGCAGCCCCTGCTCAGGCGGCGGCAGCAGCAGAGCCTTACGCGAGGATGGCAGACAGCGAGAGCATCTCTGCCGTCAGGTAGGACAGGTACGAGATGATAAACACGAATCCGGGCTCGATGATCCTCACGTGCTTGGTGAAGCGACTGACAAGCGAGAGCAGGAAGGCAAAGAAGATGCCCACCAGGGTTCCGCCCAGGCTCACCACAAAGAACGACACTGGAAAACAAAACCCGGGAGCGGCAGCACAGTGACTTGAGCTGCCTCTCTTCTCCTGCGAGGCGGCAAAGCAGAGCAAATCGGCACAGGACCACAGAGCCGTTCGGGCTGGGGAAGACCCCTGGGGTCATCGACTCCAACCATCATCTGCATGGATGGGGGATGATCCGCAAACGAGGAACTGCTTTCGCAAAGCCCATCGCCGGCTACGGCCAAGCCACTCCCGCGGCATTGCTTCCCGAGGCAGCGCAGGCTGTGGCACTTCCGCTGGGAACCACTGACTCACTTGGTAGGTCAATAACACCTCCTGATAGTCAGCGGCAAACACGGGTTGCTGGCAACCGGTGATAAGGGCTGAGAGTGCCCGTAGGCGAGCGCCGCTTTCCCGTAGCACAGGGAGGTCACGGGCTGGGACTGAGGACAGCCTCTAACACGCAAAGAGAGCACCCCGAGCTCTCGTGGCTGTGGCTCTGGGCTGATCCTCCTCAGAAGACAACAGACCTGACTGAGCTTCACAGGTGTTCAGGGGTAGTCACTCACTTCGCCTGCGCCACAGAGCCCCACAACGCTGGGGACCAGAAGGGACCTCCAAAGGTCGCCCAGTCCCAACTCCTGGCCACAGCAGGATCCCCTAGAGCCACTCACACAGGAACAGGCCAGGAGGGTTTGAGATGTCCCCAGAGAAAGAGACCTCATAACCCCCTGGGCAGCCCCTGCCAGGGCTCTGGCACCCTCTCTGGGAAGAAGGTCCTTCTCAGATTTCCACAGGGCTCTGGGAATGTGAGTGGCAGGGCCGAGGGGTGAAGAATCTCAGTTACTGAGAGCAAAGCCGTAACTTTCTGTTGGCAGCTCTGCAGAGGCTCATGCAGGGCCGGTAGGGATCCAGCGAAACCTACCGATGCCTTTGACGCATTCGATCCCCGTCACGTTGTCCGCACCGATGGCCACAAACGATTCAAAGACGTTGTAGAGCACCTGGAAAGAGAAGCACGATGGCAGTGCCCGCTGCCGGGCCTCCAGGGCACTGCCCGCTGCCGGGCCTCTGAGGGAACCTCCCTGCGGGCCCCAGCAGCAGAAATCCAGCTGTCCTGTGGCACTGAGGACCCTGTGTGTGAAGGGAGAAGCTCTCATGTGTTTCTGACTTTCCCCAAACGCTCCCAGAAGCTGCAGCGGGCAAAGACGACAGAAGAAGCCAACCACCCACCACCAACCTCCCGTCTCATCTCGGTCTGTAACGTCAGCATCACTACTGCTGCCTGAGGGCATCTCAAGCCCTTCTCACTCCAAACTGCAGGTACAAGGCAGTTCACTGCCTGCATGAGGCCACTACAGCTGCACCCAGCTCAGGCCATCAGTGGAGACCCAGGTGGTGCCTTCCTCAGCGTGCCCTGCTGCAGCAGACCCGTTGGGTGTGAGCGTGTTGAGCCCCCAGCGCACAGACCACTGGGCTCCGCAACAGAAGGGGTTCCCGTGCTGGCGCTCAGAGGATGCTCCAGCATCCGCTTTGCTCTGTCCTCCAGCCTCTCCTCTCCCAAGGAGAGGAAGCCCCCTCATTTCAAGCAGAAACATGGCCAAGGCTTTTGGGGTCCTGGCAAACCCAGAAGTTAACAGAAGCCCTTGATGGATGAATGGCCAAAAGTTCCTTGGCCACAGCTACTCTTCCACTGAATCATCTTCAGCAACGACTGTCTTGTCTTTAGAGGGGGTTCGTGTTCACCTCAGAGCAACAACCTGCCCCTCCTGAAATCCAGTGAGCCTCGGGGAGTGGAGGGCTCGTGCTAACGGCTGGGTTAGCTGACACCCCAAAAGCGCTGACAGAACTGATGTCTAAATGGAATTAGGACTCTCTGGAGGCCCTAAGGGACACCATGTGACCAGCCTGGCTGCTGACCGTGACCCCTCAGCTGCCTTTTGTGCGGCAGACGAAGCCCCCGAGCCTGGTGGACACACCTCACCCTGCTCTGGAGGTCCGGGAGGAGCAGAGCGTCATCGACTGCTTTATTCGGACCACGTAACAGCCAGTGACGCAGGGACTACAGACTGACTCACCCGCACGACCGCTGAGTGAGAAGAAAAGGTCTTCCCATCGAAACGAAAACACCAGGGGGAACCTGGGGTTGGGTTAACGCTGCTCAATTCCACTGGGGCAAGAAGCCCCCTCCCCTAAACAGCAGACATCATCCTGGTACAAGAAAACCCCACAAGCTGAGCCAGAAACCCTTCACTGCCCCGGCTTCTCCTGACAGGTCTCTGTGTGTGTGTCTGTCTGATCAACACCTGGCTGAAGCAAAAGGAAGGGACCGGGTGTGAGCACCCGGAGAGCGTTGTCTCTCCCGCTGTCTCTCCCGCTGTCTCTGTGCCTGAGCTACAGAAACACCAGACAGCACGGGACGAGCTGTGCTCGGACACCGCAGACACCACGGGGCCCACGGAAGACCAGCTCAGAAAAGCTCCACGTCCCCAGCGCTCATCCCGACGAGTCGTAAAGCCCTGACCCAGCAGCTGGGGCAAATGAAAGCCCAGCACCTGGCACTCGATGCCGAGCACCTCGCACTGAGGCAGACGCAGCCTGCTCCACGGGCTCCAAGCAGCCCTTGTGCTTGAACACGCGCAGGGTCTGTAGGCAGACGGAGCCAGCCGTGAGCTCTGCCGCACCAGCCCCTGGGCACACGCACACCCCTGGGCACACAGCTGGACGAGGCAGAGCTTCGCCTGGGGGGGAAACAACCCCACTTCAAGAGTGGCTTTGTGACGGCCCCGAGAGGGCCCCTCGTGCACACACCCCACTTACCACAGTCACAGCGTCATTCAGGAGGGACTCTCCAAACACAATGATGAACAGGACTTCGTTGACATGGACCTCTTCAAAGACGGCCAGCACAGCCACGGGATCCACAGCAGCGATTAAGCTGCCGAACAGGAGGAAGTCCAGCAGTCCGCTCTTCAGGGGGCCTTCAGGAGCAAAGCAAACAGGGTCTGAGCCGAGCCAGCTCGGTGCTCTTGCAGTAGTGACAGCTGTGATGCTGCGGATGATGCCAACCCCTTGGAGCCACCATGCTGAGCCCTCCCCTGGAAGGCACAGGCAACTCTTGACAGGTTCCACTTGGTGACACCCGGTGCCCCACAGGGCTTGCGGGACCCAGCAGCAGCCCTTGTGGATCAGAGTTGGCTCTGGGATGTTACTGCTACTGCAACAGCTACAGCTGTAACAGCCAGGACGTTACTGTTACTCCAAGAGTTACAACTACAGCAGTCGGGATGTTACTGTTACTGCAACAGCTACAGCTGTAACAGTTGGCTCTGGGATGTTACTGTAGCAGGACGTGACAGCCCGGCCCTGTTCCTGTGGCAAAGCACTCGAGATCCAGACCTAGACTGCCCCTGTTCGTCCCTCCTATGGCGAGCTGACTCAATTCAACTCTCTCAGGATGAGAAGTGACAAGATGATGTTCACTGCCCAAGGAACTGGTCCAAAACACTGCCCAGGTGTGCCCGGTGGTCACCAAGAGCTGCTACAGGGGGGCTTTGCTGCACTGACTGAGCTGCAGTTAAACACTTCTCGGAGTCTTCTTACTCACAGAACCACAGAACATGAGGGATTGGAAGGGACCTTGAAGGATCATCCAGTCCAACCCTCTGCCACAGCAGAGTCCCCTAGATCCAGTCCTTAGGGATGGGAAGGGACCTCGAAAGATCATCAAGTCTAAACCTCTGCCACCACAGGATCTCCTAGAGCCAGTGGCACAGGAGCACGGCCAGGCGGGTTTGAAGCGTCTCCAGAGAAGGACACGAGCTTTGTTTACTGTTGGACACCTGGCTGTGGACGACGACCGGGTCTGTCCTTCCAGCTGGAGCAAAGAGCTGAAGTCTCTGCCAGAACTCCTGAGAACAACCTTGAACCTGACTCTCAGTCAGGCTTCCATCAGGTGTTGTCCTTCCCCGCGATGCTTAAGGAACACCCCCATGACAATGGCGATCAGAGAGCAGGGTACGGCAGAGCCGGGCTCTCCAAGGGAACGGGCTGCCTGCCCGCTTATCGCTTTATACGTTACCCATTAGAGTCACTGGCACATTCCTTGAAGACTTGCAAAGTGAGCAAACAACCATGGGAAGCTGAGGACACATCTGTAGCTCCTACATAACCATGTCCAGAAGCCTGGGCTTTAAATCAGGCTCTGCTTTAGCCTCATAATGCAAGTGATTGCCAGCTGATAGCTGGCCACTGCTTCCTCCAGCTCACTAGTCTGCACTAGCTGCCAGGTCCTAGTGGCCACCAGAACAAGGTAAATGTGCTGGGCCAGTTTGAGACTGGTTTTCACACTCAGCAGGGAGTGACTGCGACCCAGAGCGTGTGGGAAACACCCAGCTCTGCTCAGCGTGAGCCACAAGTACAGCTGTGTACAGGGTGCACCGCTGGATGCAGCCAGGCAGGGGGGTGTAGGGTGGTCCCCACTCTGTGAGAGCAGCCTGGTAGGGACATCAGTTAAGGGGCTGATCTTCTCATCTCACTTGTAATGCAGGATCCCCGAGACCCAGTGGCACAGGAACATGGCCAGGTGGGTTTGAAACACCTCCAGAGGTGCCCTGCAGATGTACCCACCCAGCAACAACCGCACACTAACCACGACAGCCGCGCTAAGGAGCACAGTTCCCTTCCACAGCCCCTGGGAAGGTTCCTACCCCAGCAGCAAGGAACAAGCCCTTCAGAGTGTGGTTTTGCCCAGGTGCTCATTAGCAGGATGAATCCTGAGCTGCATCCCGAGAGCGCCTGAACATCTTCAGAGCAGGGAATGACGAGACCAGAGACTCCAGCAGCTCTTGTGCGGCTCCAGAGCTTTCTCCGATCGCTCTTAAGCTGGGTACCAACTGGCTTTCTCTGCAGAAGGGCTCTGCTCAGCTACAAGGCAGCACCCAGCTAACAGCCGGCCTCACGTCCCATTCCCAGCCGTCCCTCCACGGTCCCGACTCACCCATTATTCCCGTCTGATAGACACCGTAGAGGGACAGGCCCGTCGTGGCGGCGTTCCAGATGGTCCCGATGACCGCGTACAGAAGGATGGAGCCCAGGTTTCCAAAGAACAGCCTGTTTGGCATGAAATAGCCGGCGTCCAGAACGATGGGCGGCAGCAGGTAGAAGAAGAACACGGTCGGCGTGAGGGCAAAGGAGGCGATGTGATCCGCTGCCCAGACGATGCCGCCGAGGAAGAGCCCGAGGACGATGAGCAGGGCGCTCTCGGGGACCACTCGGGTGACTTTGTGGGACAGGTGGAAAACTGCAAGGAAGGAAGGGAGCGGTCCGTCAGCATCGGAACACAGGAGCAGTTTGAGCAGCAGCTGCTGCCAGCTGCCAGCTCTGACTCCACACAAACCCTGCTGCCGTCGCTGCGAGACCCAAATGCATGCAGGGAGCAGATGGGGTACAGGGGCTGTCAGAGCCCAGCCACAGCAGCAACATAAGAAGGACACGGAGTGTTCGGGTTCTATGCAGCTTGTTTCCACGCACACGGAATCAACATCCCAGGAGTTATTCCCTGCTCTGGATCTGCCGATGGAAAGGTGCCCTGAGCTCAGCAGGAAGGGCCAGGCAGAAGAGCTGGGAATGCCTGACCTGGGGCTTGCTTCAGTGTAAAACAGCACTGAGCTGACCTCTTCCCGCTGAGGGTGCCAGAGCCCTGGCAGGGGCTGCCCAGGGGGTTGTGGAGTCTCCTTCTCTGGAGAGGTTTCAAACCCTCCTGGGCTGTTCCTGTGTGACTGGATCTAGGGGATCCTGCTGTGGCAGGGGAATGGGGCTGGGTGATCTTTCAAGGCCCCTTCCAACCCCTAATGCTCTGGGATCCTGTCACACAAAGGCCCAAAGCAGTTGGGTTTGGAAGAGCTGCTGCGCTCACGTTGGTGACATCTCTGCTGTGGTACCCACATCTCAAGTTCTGAAGAGGGAAGGGAAATGAGAAGAGAAGGTTCTCACTCATCACCTCTGATCTCGGTGCTCTGCCTTCTGCACGGAGCAGCCCAGCCCATGAGCACTGGGCACAGCCACAGGAGGTTCTCACTGCACTGCTGAAATACAAGAGGTGGTCACCAGCCCCTGGCACTGCTCTGCTGAAGATAAAACATAGACGTATTGCGGTGGAAATCGGCAGACTCTCGTCTTTTCTTGCTCTGACCACGGACTCTGAGAAGCACTTGCAGTCGGGAGCAGAAGACGGCAGCTCAGAGGAGTTGCTCAGGGCCAGCTCAGCAGCAGCAGCCACCAAGCAGCACTGCAGACACATGTGGGCCCCTGGGCACCTTCCTGAGCCAGTCCCGAGAGCTAGCAAGGCTTCCCAATGCAGCCCATGCTGCCAACTTCAAGAGGAGCCACCTGCATTTGCTGAATGCACCATCAGGTTTTGCTGTCACGAGATGCAGTGGAACTTGGAGAGGCCACAGACAAACAACCAGGCTCGAGCCGTCTGCTTTGGTGCTAACACGGTTCTGCAGCAACTGGGAACCCCCCTGCGCTGACCGTGGCCTAACAGGCTCTTCCTCGCTCCAGCTTCTCACCACTGAGAGCCAGAAGACAAGGCACAGGTCCTGCGCTTGGTTTGTAAGGAAGCGATTAAAGTGGGGCCAACTTCTCACGTGCCCCACAAAAGAGTGCTCTGTCATCCACCTGGCGCCTGCTCACCTGCGCGGAGACAAGGCGACAGCCCCGGCTAAAGGCCGACAGCTCCGCACCTCCTTGTCACTTCTAACAAGAAAATAATCCTGCAGAACCACTTGGAAAGCAAATCGGTGTTGACACTCCTCATCTGCTCGGTACGTTCTGCAGACAGGAGGGAAGGCGGCACTCGTGCCCAACCTCCTCACCTCTCTGACACTGCAAGCAAACACAGAGGAAGAGCCCCAGAGAAGCTGATGCTGGAGCAACAACATAATGAATGAGAGCAGGCAGCACTGCAGAGGCAGCAGCTCCCCTGCCTCGTGGGGAGGACAGGCAGGGCTGGGGCCAGCGTGGGCAGCAGCTGCCAGCTAAGAGTGCAGAAGGGACAGAGTTGCCTTCATCAGACTGGAGGAGGCCTGCGAGAGTCCCAGGAACAAGTGCAGATCCTCTCCCTGCAACTACCAGCAGCTCCTGACTTCTGCTAGTGGTACCTTCTAACTGGTGCTGGAGGCTGGACCTCACTGAGCAGAGCACTAGAACCAGTGCAGGAAGGCCCTGCTGTGGCTGCTGCAGCACAAGCCTGGCACCCACACAGGCTGCAGCCCCTGAACAGGAGCAAGCCCTTGTCCTCCCAGCAGCAGCCCATCCCAGCTCCACCCTCACACCCTTACGTGGCTGCGGGCACCCGCACTCACCAGAGGAGACTGCTCCATCCTGCCCAGAACACTCAGCAGCCAGCCTGCACACCTTCAGCTTCCGACCTCTGCAGCCTGTGGGCAGGAACAAAAGCTCAGTCTTTGGGCTGGGCAGGGTGGATTTTCAGAATCCGAGAACATCAGGGATTGGAAGGGACCTCAAAAGGTCATCCAGTCCCATCCCCCTGCCACAGCAGGATCCCCTAGGTCCAGTTCCACAGGAACAATCCAGGTGGGTTTGAAACATCTCCAGAGAAGGAGACTCCACAACCCCCTGGGCAGCCCCTGCCAGGGCTCTGGCACC